>JAPMNU011485339.1:0-13056 GCA_029874995.1 Alburnus alburnus | reverse complement strand
AAAAAACAAAAAAACATTTATTTTCTTCAGCTGTGCACTTTTGGTCCTGCAGGCTTTTAGAAAATAAACTCCCTCTCACTAGTTCATCATATTTCCCATTAACCACGGCCAGTGGATATAAATACACACAAACAAAATAGTTTTTGTCATTTTTCTGAAGATTTTTCCACCATCTTGATTCATGTACGTTTTAATAGCATTGTTTTAAAAAATAAAATTGAATAAAATGGCAACTCCTTTGTCTTCCAAAGAAAAATTTCATAATTAGTATTTATGTATCATAAACATGCACAATTAAATTACATAGTCACCCTTTTTTTACACAATTTAATAAAATGACAGCTCGATTGGAAAAGGCGCACACTAAAAATATTCTAAAATGTTAAATATTGAAATGGTTTATTTTATTGTTGGTTTAAAACTACAACAACATAATAATCTATATGTTTATAATGGATTTTTCTAGTTTAATATTGAAAGTCTGGGTTTGGGACTAGGCCTATTTAAACCAATAAAATCAAAGTAATATGAAAGGTAGCAAAAAATAAATGATGATAAGGCATTCTAAAATATTGCAGTAATAATTTGTTTAATATCAACCTCTTGGACAAAAAAGTGCCTTTACTAGAAAAAACAGCCATCCACACTCTTAAGAAGACATACACGTCTATAGTCGCTGCATTAGCGCTTCTGTGCTCTGCAGTGAGAAAACACCCTAGCATGCTGACAGTGCAGTCACTGGACGTCAATGCGGGAGCTGCTGGTGTAATATGCATTACTTTAGCAAAGTCTTTCTTCAGGGCAGTTTAACATGCAGTTGCAACAGCCAATCAATACCAACATCGATCTCTGTTGACGCTAATACTAAATAACAGCGCATCTGTTTGTTCTGCAGATGCACGACAGTACCCGGTTTTCCGTGGACGCCCCTCTGGCAACGAATCTCAGCATAGACTGGACTTTCAGCTGATGACCAAGATACATGATACACTCTTCATCGCTGGCAGGTAAGTCAGCAGTTAAACAGGATGTGGAACCAAGGTCTTCGAGCGCTTGACCTGTTCAGACAAGCTGGTTGATGAACAGTATAACTGTGGGTAGTAATGTGTGTGTAATGTAAACTGTTTCTATCTTTCTCTCAGGGACCAGGTGTATTTAGTGAGTCTAAGAGAGTCCTACAGGAATGAGATAATTCCATACAGGGTGGGTTCATAGTAAATCACTTTATGACTGAACGCTCTTGTTCTAACCAGGCGTGACACAATAAAGCGGCAAGCGATAAAAACTATCGTAAATGGCACCACTTTTTGTAAATCGCTAGGTTTCTGTTTCTGTCTTTCTGTCTCCGCCCACAGTAAAATGGTATTGGTCCAAAATTGGACTTTACATAGCTATAAACAGCTGGAAACTTTTTGCATCATGCCTGATTAGAAAGCAGTGCAGTATGAGTGTGCGGGTGGGAAACTGTGTCTAATGGTAATGGTGTGTGATGTCACAGAAGCTGACGTGGCGGTCGGGGCAGGCGGACCGGGAGACGTGTGCCATGAAGGGAAAGCACAGAGTGAGACCTCCACCTCTTCAGCTTAAATCAGCTGTCATTGGTCTTGTTGTATTTACAGCACTAAAGCCACCACACATCTCACTGTCTTGTCTTCCTCTCAGGACGAGTGCCATAATTTCATTAAAGTCCTGGTTCCGAGAAATGATGATCTTGTGTTCATCTGCGGAACAAATGGTTTCAACCCCATGTGCCGTTACTACAGGGTAGGTCACGCTGTTTATGAGGTCTACGTGACTGTCTGGCTCTTAATAAGTGACTGGTTAATGTGAATGGGAGCATTTTTACTGTACAATGAAGATAAGGTCTCAGCATCTCTATTTTTTTAATCTATTTCCGTCTCTTGTTTAGTTGGATAACCTGGAGTTTGATGGGGAAGAGATCAGCGGTTTGGCCCGATGCCCATTTGACGCCAAGCAGACAAACGTTGCCCTGTTTGCTGGTATGAGAGCTGTCAGGATAATGAGGAGGATGATAAATAACTTTGCCATGAGTTTTAAAGGTTTTGGATAAAATTAACGCTCCAACGAGAGCAGAGACTGATGTTACGCATAAATCAGATGTCATGAAAGTACAGTACAGTGTGATGTCACGTGCGCATCTGAATGAGTCTATACAGGCAAAAAAACCTCTTAATCAGTATTTTCGGCTTGTTTTCCAGTTATAATATTTAAATATTTTTCTTGTTCTAAATTTATGTTAAAAAAGGAATTTATAATCATTGATCATGACACATTTAACTAGATTTATGCTTAAAACATGAATTTGTATTCATTGTATTTATTTATTTATTATTATTTAGAAAGCTGGATTATTTACTGTACATACAATAGCAGGAACACTTAAGTAAAAAGCAAAAAATGCTATGAAATACCATGTGCACTGTATCTTGCATTGAATAATATAAATAATCAGTGCTTTTTTTCTTCTTTTTTTTTTTTTTGTTGGTTTAAATAGACCTTTCCTTCGTCTTCGAATTCGTTTTGCTTTTCTGTTTCAGTCTCGGTGTAAATTGGCCTTTAGTGTTTGGTGAATGCGTGCTGAATTCCAAGTACATTGCGTGAGTTGTATGCAGTTGTGTAATGAAGTCGAAGTGTGTGTTTAAGCTCATGTATTTATGTGTCATAGACGGTAAGCTGTACTCGGCCACGGTGGCGGACTTCCTGGCCAGTGATGCTGTGATTTATCGCAGCATGGGAGACGGTTCTGCCCTTCGGACAATCAAGTATGATTCCAAGTGGTTAAAAGGTACAGAAACTTGTCTGCTAGTCGTTTTTTATGCTAACATTGCTAAATTTGTTGAACCCAGTACACATCTGAACTATAACCTCTAACCGTAACTTAAAGAAGTGGGTCAATGTGGGAGAATAGAAAATGGCGGGTGTTGATACAAAATCCAGCTTTCTGTGGCACGATCTAGGTCAACACTCAGGCATTCCACTCAGCCAACAAAAACGCATCAAAATTTAACTTGGGGTCAGCGATGGAGATGCTAATGCTTCTTTCTCTTTCTCTCCCAGAACCACATTTCCTCCATGCAGTGGATTATGGGGATTTCGTCTACTTCTTTTTCAGAGAAATCGCAGCGGAGCACAACAACTTGGGAAAGGTATGACTTGCAACTTAATGTGCAATGCTAACGTTGCTACAGATGCTAAAGTTCACAAAACACTCAAAAAGTAATGTGACGCTACCATGGTACAGTTATGGTAATCCTGTTTTATCTAAACTGTGATAATACAGTTCTGATTTGCATGTTAATCTAGTATTCATAGGCTTTTATTTAGAGATGAGCATTTGTCCCAGAGGGTCAGTATATCATCCGTTGCCTCAGGATTTGCTTTAAATTGGCCCGTATAACAACTTCTTTGTACCACAGACTAATGAATATTTAAATTTAGTTAATTTTGCAGTCAACATCTGCATTGAGAGCAGGTTTTACAGTAGTGAATTATTAAGGTGGTAACATGGTGCTAATTCAAGCCCTCAAGCACACTGCAGTTTTGTTCTATCTAAGAGAAAAAAATATTTCTTGCGTATATTTAGATTCAACTGAGCCGCTTGGGAGATAGATCTATTATTTAGAGAGCGATGCTGAGTTTCTCCCACAATTTTTCTCTCACCGCAGGCGGTTTACTCCAGAGTGGCTCGGATCTGTAAAAATGACATGGGAGGATCTCAGCGGGTGCTGGAGAAACACTGGACATCTTTTGTTAAGGCTCGCCTGAACTGTTCCGTTCCTGGAGAATCATTTTTCTACTTTGATGTCCTTCAGGCCATTACAGACATAATCGACATTAATGGGGTGCCTTCTGTGGTTGGAGTTTTCACCACCCAGTTGAACAGGTAAAGCTTGTCACAGTCCTTTCCGTAAAATCTCACAAAAACATGAAAACAGGCTGAATAGCGCTAACACCACTGTTTCGGTTTATTCAGTATCCCTGGCTCCGCGGTGTGTGCGTTCTCCATGGAGGACATTGAGAAAGCATTCCGTGGCCGTTTCAAAGAGCAGAAGACGGCAGATTCAGTGTGGACACCATTTCCAGAGGAAAAGCTGCCCAAGCCCAGGTTGGTGCACGGCACTAGTGCGTGACGGGCTAATCATTGCGAGATTAATAATTAACATGTGATAATTGGACATGCTGCATATTTAACCTGTGTGTGCAGTGGCCATATGGAGGCGGGTATAGATTTACAGGCATGTGGCACATGGTTCTTTGCCCTCTTTCCCTCAGCCGGAACTGCATGTGTGCGCGTTTTGTCTTTTCAGACCCGGCTGCTGTGCGGGACACGGTTCAGCGGAGTCCTACAAAACCTCCATCGAGTTTCCAGACGAGACCCTTCAGTTCATCAAGTCACACCCACTCATGGACGCCTCGGTCCCCTCCATTGGAGACGAACCGTGGTTCACCAAAACAAGAGTCAGGTATGGGCAAAGTTCCACCATTCAGCCTAGTCTCAAAAGCTTGTTCTGACACTATCGGAAGATTTGCTGCAACCAAGACTTTTGACTCACAGCAAAGTCTAAGTACTACCCACTTTGACAGGAAGAGACTATCTGATCAACATGTAAACCCAGCTCTTTTATTAGACTTTTTTAAAGGTGGATTTATCTGAAATGGTAACATTTCATAAGCAGAAAAAATATATATACCCATCAGAAGAAAATCCAATACCTACACCGATTATACAATTACATAAGAACACACTGAACAGTTTGCCATCTAGACCCAGTGTTAGCTGTTAAATAAGCATCAGGTAAACATTTTAGAACCCTCCCAGCAAAGAGTGTTGGTTTCACATTCTAAACAACTGGCACGCCTAATTTCACTAGTTCAGGTCTTGATAGATGTGTCGCGTTTCAACATGTTTTGTCCTGTGCCAGATCAAGTTAAGCTTTTGTAATTCAGGCGTCTCCTTGTAACTGAAAAACAGCCCTGCACTCAAGTGTTTTTCCTTCTTCTTTGTAGGTATAGGCTAACGGCACTCGCTGTTGATAACACTGCAGGACCCCATAAGAATTACACAGTGGTATTCATTGGCTCTGAGGCAGGCATCTTGCTAAAAGTTCTGGCCAAGACATCCCCGCTGTCTTTGAATGACAGCGTCCTACTGGAAGAGATCGACGTTTTCAACCAAGCCAAGTATGTTCTAATCCTATAATTATCTTATGATCATTCTCTTTGTCTTTACATTGTGAGAAACCTATTTGTAGACCCAAGAGTAATTTTATGAAACTATCTTGGCTATTTACCCAAAAAATTAAATAGTCTTTTTGTGACCTGATTGAGAGTTTTGGATTGTTTGAGAGGAGATTAGATACGTTTGATGTGAAAGCAAAAGGTTTTCACTTTCCCTCTGCAGTGTCAGTGTGTATGTGTGTGTGTGCTATATGTGTGTTTTGTTCTCTTTCTGTTAATATATGAGGTTAAAGAAAGTATTGACTGACAGATAGATCCGATAACAAAATGATTTATCTGTTCTTCACTGTCTCCCTCCCTCTGTTCTATTTTTTCCCAGGTGTTTATCCAGCAATGAGGATGATAGGGGGATTCTGTCTTTCCACCTAGATAAAGACACCCACACGCTCTATGTGGCCTTTTCCAGCTGTGTGGTCAGAATACCACTCAGCCGCTGTGAACGACACAGTTCCTGTCAAAAGTGAGTGCTGAACGCAGCTCTACTTAGGCCTTGTTTATACAGGCAGCAAAAAAAAAACCTTCTCAGCCATTGTAAGGTGTGTTAATCTTTCATATTGTGCCGGTATAAACATTAGTTTTTGTGTTGCAGGTCTTGTATTGCTTCTAGAGACCCGTACTGTGGATGGATGTCACATGGAGCTTGTGAACGTATTCCTGGAGCTATGCAGTAAGTCCTACAATCATTTAAAACAGTCAGATTTACCTAGAAAATGCAACGGGGAAAAACTAGGTATGCTAAATGAAATTACAGACCTATTTCCTGCAAAGCTAAACTAGATTCACCCATCTGTCCAAATTGATTTCCTTAGTCCATAGAACAAAGTTTCTTATCCCTCTGTCTTTTCCTTTTTTGCAGAACTGGTTATGAGCAAGATGTTGAATACGGCAATACTGCTCATCTCGGCGATTGTCATGGTGAGCTAATCAACACGTGCCCCCTTTAAGAAATATTAGTTAGTAGTTCTCACATCAATAACCCCCTTACACTCTCAGCTGATGGAAATTAACACATATCACACAAACATCATACTAATTCCTCTGACAATTAAACAAACACATATGTACACATACATTGTGTAGGCCTGAACATCACAGAAACATACACCTGCAAGTGAAAGAGCGATACAGCGTAAACCAGAGGAAAACAAACACTTTTTGATAATTTGATAAAACAGTTGTAGCTTTTTTTATAATTTCAAACTTTTATTTTTGTTATTTTATGCTGATTTCCTGTTCCTTTAATTCTTTTAGAATTTTTGGCCACTACATCAGCGCCAGATTTCAAATCATATGGCGACCCAACCTCTGGTTAGTTTCCTGTACTGCACTGATTTCCTTCCTTGAGTTCATCATTCTCCAAATCTCCGTCTTTTTTCCTCTTCTGCTGCCACCTACCTTTAATCATTTGTTCTTCATCACACCATCATCACTATCATTAAGAGGGCACCTGATCTCTCACCACCAGCTTTTCCATCATTTCATGCATTTGTTCTTGCATGGATATGTGCTACCTCCATCTTTTCATCTCCCTGGACTATATTGTCGCCGTCTTATTCTATTAAAGATGGTCTTCATCCTTTCCCTCCTCTCAGGCTGAAGTTTTCCTTACCTTAGACTCTGCACAGCCATTACTTACCTGTAATGGTCCAAAGAGTCAATCTCTAAAAAATAACCTCAATGAATCGTATAAACTGACATATGTCAGTCCTGTCAGTATGCACTAACCCCCGATCGTTACGTTGCGCCTATCATGGGCCCCGATTCTTAACAGTTTGTTTGTCGCTACAGACATGGAGTTGCCATCCTCGTCAGTCACAGTGCCCGCAAGTTCTGAACTCATACAATCACTCCAAACCATCCCCACTCAGACTCCCCAACTCTTTGGCTCACGGAAATCTGTGCTCCGCGATGAACCAGCCACTTCACATTCTGTTGAGCCTATACCAGGTGTGCTGGAGGGTAAGGCCTTGACCAGAGCGCTCTGCGCTGCTGCATGGAATTCTGGGTAATAGCTGCTATTAGCGCTGCTAGTCATATGAGAGAGGGCATACTTCTCTGATAGCAGCCCATTCCTTACGAAAATGGCTTGATAAGCAATTCTGCAGTCAGTCACACTACATTAGCAAAGTAGAGATACAGGCTCCTAATGCATGTGCTTTTGAAAACTTTCAGATCAGCACAATGCCTTGTTGTCTTGAAGTGTATTAAGATGATACAAGCAGCTATACTCAGATTCCATCAGTGTATAAAGCTTTTTATTATTATTTCTCCTACTTTTATGTTCCTATGATTTGTTCTCCACTTTTAACTTTATTTTATATATATTCTAGTTTCATGCATTTTCTATGGAAATTTTTTCTTTTTGTTCAATCTGTCCTAAATGGCTACATCTTTATCTTCTTTCATCCATTTCTTTATCTACCCATTGTTTTGGGTTTTAGGAAATCTTCCAAAGGCCTTGCCACTAAGCAACACTTTTAAGCACCTCTAAAGCAAAATTATTCTCTGACTAACTCTTGAATATCTGCGGATGCTAACAAAACTCACCCTCAAATAATATACAAAGGCAGTGGGCTTAATTCTTTTTGGGAAAACTCTCATGTAAAACCCGAACACACTAACTCACCTGATACTCAAACCTTGTGCAATAAAATGTTCCACCACACCTCTTTACTAATTTGCCTCCTTCACTAATATAATAACAGGGTACTGCATTGTATTTTCTGAATTTCTTGCTGGGTATGTTTCTTTAAAAAGTTTCTAAAATGTTGAAAATAACAGTAGCACACTTGATTCACGCCAAATGGTTAAGCATGTTTGGGGGGAAAGGACTTTTTGCTTTAAGAGAGAGTTGTTCAGTGCTCAACTGTCTGAGTGTGCTAACATGCTGTTTGGCTATCTGTGTTGTAGGTGTGTGGGAAATACAAGCAGGTGAATCTAACCAGATGGTGCACATGAACATCCTTATCTCCTGCGTGTTAGCTGCATTCCTGCTTGGTGCATTCATCGCCGGCATGGTCGTTTACTGCTATAGAGACGCTTTCCTTCGCACACCACGTAAGATCCAAAAAGATGCAGAGTCAGCACAGTCCTGCACTGATTCCACTGGCAGCTTTGCCAAGCTCAATGGTCTGTTCGACAGTCCTGTCAAAGAGTACCAACCCGATATGGATTCTCCCAAGCTCTACACCAACCTGTTGAGCAATGGGAGGGAGGTGCCAACCACCGGAGACACTAAGTCAATGCTCCTGAGTGGGCAGCCACCGGAACTAGCAGCACTGCCTACGCCTGAGTCCACACCTGTGCTGCAACAGAAGAGTCATCAGCCAATCAAGAACCAGTGGGAGAGAGCTCATGGTAAGATTAGTAGCTCCCGCAAAGAAGGACCACCAAAAAGCCCACAATACCTTCCCTCCAGTCCACCTCCCCATTCTGCCATTAGCAACCCCCACATCCCTAGTGCTGTGGTACTGCCCAATGCCACACATGAGATCAGGGGATCATTCAGTACTCCCGAAGGGCCTCAAGCAGAAAAGAGGATCCAGAATAGCGATCAACATGGTTCCAAATCTGGCCGTAAAGACCAGCGGCGCACTGTGGATGCCAGGAACACGCTGAACGACCTCTTGAAGCATCTAAATGAGAGCAGCCCCCCAAAGGCCATCATGGTGGAGATGCCCAAATCCCGACAGCACCTAATGCTGGAACCCATTGTAAGCCCAACGGAGATTCCACCTAAAGTCCCAAGCCGAGAGGCCTCCTTGTACTCTCCCTCTTCATCTTTACCCAGGAATAGCCCTACTAAAAGAGTGGATGTGCCGACTACACCAACATCACCCACAGGGCAAATGGGAACACTCGAGAGACAGCGGTATCACCGCAGCTCTTCCCAGCGACACTCCATATCCTCGCCACCCAAAGGGCTGCACTCACCTAGTGGGGCCATAGTGTCCCGCCAACCTAGTATGAACAGAGGTGGGTACATGCCCCCAACTCCTACCCCACCCACTAGACTAGACTCTCACGGGGTACCAATGGCTATGACACCTTCTGTATCCCGACAGAGCAGCTACAGTGGTCACGGATCTTTACCACGAACATCTATCAAACGGACAGCATCGTTAAAGCCCGATGTGCCACCCAAACCCAACGGTTTTGCACCACAGACTGCACAAATGAGGGCAGTGAACAAGTATAGCTACTGACATGCCTAGCAAGATCTTACTCTTTGAATGGACAGTGGGAGTAAAAGCGCTTGGCCCGCAGAGAAATGGCCTTTCCTTTGAAGGGAAATGAATCGGATGCCAGAGCTTCTGTTTCAGGTGGCTGTGCTAGTTCTCAATGACCATGTCCCGTCACGCTTGAGTGACAGGTGACGGATTCTGATCTTTAAGGCGGCAGGGACGCCTGAGGTCATAGGTCACAGCTGACGTGCAGCGTAAAGCTGCTGCAAAGTTGCTGTGGCGGTCGGGCAGTGAATGCTCCCCCCTGCACTGTTCTTCCCCATCAATGTGAACTGTATTTGTTAGACTGTTTGGAAAATTTGGTATTCTTGCTTGATATCTCTTAAGAAGACAGAAAGAGTCGAAGGGACATGTTGCGTGTCTGTGTTTGATTAGTCTCTGGGGCTAACCAGTGTGCATTCATTGCCCATGTTTTTTCAGTAAACTGAGAACAAGTTTGAGTCAGCGCTGTCATAAAACTAAATTGCATTTAAGGTGCATTAACATCAGATGTGTTTGGACACAGAAGTCCAGACATTAATTAATAATTTCTGCGTGCAAAAGAAATGTCCAGGGCCCCTTACTTGGACTACTGATTTTAAAACTCACAGGGTAAAAGTGCCCTCAACATTTGTGCTGCTAAGTGTAGATGATGACAGTGTTTAACTCCAGTGTGACGTTCCATGCAGCGGCTCTGCGTGTCAAGCTGCTGCAAGCTTTTAAACCCACAGACTCAGCACAGGATCACGCTGGTCAAATGTACTATGTTCTGTTTTTAGTTCCAGAAAATCAATGGGAATCCTGTAATCCCATAAAGTCAACTTTCAACTATGACACAAGGCAGATCATTGATCAACCTCTCTCCTTTCCTACATGCCAAATACTGCTGTTGGGACTATAAAGATATTTCTCTTCCCTCTGAACCATTGAATATTCCTTCCAGTTTACACAAATTTAGAGAACTTGCTTCTTGGTTCCTGGGCAAAGTATTACATACAACTGCAAACAGCACATTCCTTACTTTAAACCACTCCTCAGCTCTATACTAGACCCTATCCAAGAGATAAGCTTCACTCGGCTTGTTTTAAATAATAGAGGCCTCAATTGCATACTCACTATAAGTGTACAATCACTGCAATACCTTACCAGTGTGTCTTGCAGAGTTGTGCCAGTGATTATTGTTATTGTAAATATACAACTATTTAAGTGTGGACATTTTCAAAGCAAGTTGACCTGGATTTGTGTATTTGTGTGCCTTATTAAAGTAATGAGAGCTTGGTTTGGTTTTGGACATTTCACAGTCAACAGACTTTTTTTTTTCTTCAATATGAACAGAGAAGGTAAAGCTTTAGGAAATTACAAATAATCAAATTATATTTGAAGTGGGGGCGGGGGCAGGTGCACCCCCAATTTTGTGGTGGTTCCGGCTCTGAATGGGGGATACTATGATATGGCCGTCCCTCAGAATGGTTTCTTTTATGTATGAAAGTTTCAGAATGAAAATGAATGCAAACAAAGATTATAATACTTAATTAGCCATTTTCTTATTGCTACTTTGTTCTTATGCGTTTTTGGAAGGTGCTAATTTGCGATAATAAGATGCCATGTAATGAATGTATTATGGATCTAAAATGTTTATCACCTGACTCTCAGCTCACAATATTTCACAACATTTAATGGGGGTCAAAACAAGATGCGTTTTTAGAGAGGAGAATCTACTAGGGAATTCCAGTGTATCGAGATAAAACTTGCCTCTTCAAGCCCAGAGCTCCATGTTTGTTTACATGTTCTGATTGTATTTGAGCAACTGAGCAGAGGCTGATGCATCACCTGCTAAAGATCAGTTTTATTAAAGGAGAGAGAGTTGATCCTGTGCTATGGTTCAAGTTGTCCTGTGTTGAGCTGCCTTGTATATTGCAATATAAATCTGCAATCTGACTTCAAGCCTTTATTGTTCAGTCGATATATGTGCAAAGAAACCAGACTGGTTTACCTTTTATTTTTAATACTGTGCAAACATTGGCAGTTGGACTACAGCTTTTCTTTTCTGGAATATTTTAATGTGTAGATATTGTAAAGCTGTTCTGAGAAAATGTAAATAATTACAGTCATTGTTTAAGAATATTTTTGTTGACTTTTTTTAACACGGCATGTATAGTTGAAATAAAATATTACTGCACAGAAAATGTTTTCTTTCTGTTTTAGAAAATGATAGTAATGAAGAATGATAAATCTGCAACACATACTTGTAAAATAGATGAAAATATAATCTGTAGTCATGGGGCACCTGAGAATCATGGTATTTGCCACCCATGATGTGAGACTCCACTCTTTACATGACGAGTAAATGAAAAAAGGGTGTAATATTTGGGTGAACTCTTCCTTTAAACTTGAAGCATGTTTGAATTCAAATGTTTTTAAATGCAAATATTTTGCAAATGAACACTGAACCTCAACACATACTGACAGTCCCTCTGCATCCTGAACCTGTGAAATTCAGAGCTGCATGACTGATGTTTTTATCGTCTTCACTGATGAGAGACTTAGCACAGACTTTATTTTTAGACCCTTGTTTTGAAATCTCGGTGGAGAATAAGCCATTCCACATCTCGTTGGGAAATCCTCCAAAGTCATTTGTAAGCTGAGCACCCAACATCTGCTCCACTGGCTCAGACTACAGTCACATACACATTTGCTCACGCACACACACACACTCACTGGTAGCATCAGGTATCCAAGAACGTTTGAGAGACTTCACAAGAATTTCAGTAGTGGCCAATGTTTTGAGTGTTTAGATCAGGCACGTCTGGACTGGAATATTCAAGAATTTAATCCAGAATGTGTATAGTTGGTTAAGAAGGTCATAAAGTGGAAAGTTCCTTTGCCTACTATGCTATTTGCATAGTGTTTAGATAATTAAAAAAAAAAAACTTTCAGTGCACAGCAGTGATGTGCAATAATGTTTTGAACATTGATAATAATAAGAAATGTTTCTTGAGCATTAAATCAACATATTGGAATGATTTCTGAAGGATCATGTGACACTGGAATAATGACTGCTGAAAATTCGGCTTTGCCTTCACTTTTGAACAAAATTTGAACAAACAAATGAAATGCGATTAATTCCATATCCTTATCGTGTTAAAATAATTTTACGCAAATAAATTACTGAAGCATGTGAATTTTGTCTTATTAACGTAATTACGTCATGCAGTTAGATGATCTTGGGAGTTGGGAGCTTATCACACTGAGCATCTACAATGCTGCAAGCACCAACCCTGGTAGGCGTAAATGTCTATTCTAATCCATTAACCCGATTTGACTTCTCTGTTGCGATCAGATCAAGCCTCTAAACTACTGAAAAGTTTTCAGTCCATTGATCCATCCAGTAAGGGAATTAATTCAAACAATCAGTCCAAACAGCGCTAATATAAAGAAATCAGGCTTATTAAATCAGAGATGGCAGACAAAGACTCACATTGCATTTTCATTGAATTATTCATTCCAGGGTGTGTTTCGCTTTAAAACATGAGCTCTGTTATATTCTGTGGTTGTTTCTGAAGAGCGCAAGTCC
>JAPMNU011485327.1:0-26625 GCA_029874995.1 Alburnus alburnus | reverse complement strand
CTTAAATTTCAATCTTTATGGTCTTAAAATGTCTTAAAAAGGTCTTAAATTTGACTAACTGAAACCTGCAGGAACCCTGATGTTATCATTGTATATCATTGTAACAGCACTGCACATATTGGGTTGCAGAGATTGCGGTTACATTGGCAATGAGTGAAGATTTCTTGTGAAATAGGGAAGCTCTTTGATGCTTCTCTATCTTCATTGTTTAACGATAACCTACACTTAATGTTTTTTTATTGGCATATATTGTTTCATATAACCTTTAGCATCCATGGAACCTTTCAATTGCACAAAAGGTTCTTTATTGTGGAAAAAGGCTCTTTAGATTATTCAAATGAAAGAAAAAAAATCTTTTTAGAACTGTATTCTGAATTGTTCTGAAATTGTTCCTCTTATGGCATTGCTGTGAAAACCCTTTTTGGAACCTTTATTTTCAAGAGTACAACAGTTTCTCGTGTAAGTTATAAATGGTTTATGGTAATTTATTGGCTATATAGTTTTTTAATTGTTGCTATTATTATTGTAGATCTCATAAATACTTGTTTGTATGTAGTCACAAAAAGTAACCCGTACATTGTTAATAGGTTTATCTGAAAGGCTTTGTGTCTTTGACACACAAAAATGGAACTAAGTGCTTATTATTCTATTTGAAATGTAAAACTAAAAAGATGCAATTGTGGACATCACAACTAGATCAGAGGATATGAAAATAGCTTATGGGCTGTTTAGTGGTCTGTGCTTGGTGGGCTCTTCAAATTCGCCCCATAAGTTTAATAGCCCACAAACTTATACATACCAAACACAGAGGCCAACTCATCAAACCAGATTAAAAGAGAATTAGAACTAGTCTTGTTGCAAATAACCTGTTCCAAGAACAATAGCAACAATTGTTTGCTTTAACATCCTTTAATTTATATATTTATTAAGAGGCACACTGGTAACTTGAGTCCTCCAGCTGCTCCAATGTCTTCCCAAGGTCTGTTCAGATAATAAGCTCTTTCATTGGTACAGGCACCACAGGTAGACTAGGGGAATCGTTAACTCTTGACTGCTTGTGTTGCAGAATATGGTGGATGAACTTTGTTCTGGACCTTGTATGGCCCTGGAGATCCATGCTACTGATGCGGCCAAAGTCTTTCGGGAGTTTTGTGGACCAGCAGACCCTGTGAGTGACCAGACTGCTGAATCCCATGCCATGTTATAGTGTGTGTTTCTTTCCCAAAAACAGCTTAAGTAATGTGCTTATACCCACAAGCATAGTATTAATAATTTCAGTGATCTTTTTATATAATGTATGTAAGCATACATCTTTAACGTCACTTCAAGGTCATATCAAGGTTTATGAAAGTTATAACAGAGACTTAATGGTCCTTTAGTCTCTTTTACTCAGTGACCTCTTTTACCTTATGTATCGAGTTATCTGTAGTGCTCTGAAGGCATATCATTTGTACGCCCCCAGGTAAAAACCTGCTTTGTGTCTGCATCAACCAGTCGAAATCTACACCTCCATGCAGGTTTCGTCTTTTACGAAAGATTAGTCTGCCCACTCATGTTGCATGACGACTGTTTCCGCTCTAGGTGGCCACAATTCTGCCAAGTGTTCTACTAATGTCAGAGATAGCTTGTAAACTGCAGGTACCAGTCATGATGTACCATTAGATAAGAATTACAATCCTTGGAGTCCTTGGTTAGGGTTTATCAGCCTTACGCACAGTACTAAAAGGTTTGATAATAATGTGGACTTTGTCATTTTCAGTATGGCATTCGCTTATAGTCCATTTGCTTTCCTTTGACGGGTAAAAAGGTGGACGCTAGAGTTTAGCCTTTTGGTTAAAGACCACATGAAATCAAAACTGGAATATTGTGACTTTTAGTCCTTTTTGGCGAGTTGGTGGCTGTACGCATGAAGTTGTACTATCTCATTCGTACATATTCATACGATCTGCTTACACCCCATTGATGGTTAGGTTTATGGGTGGACAGGGCTGCAGACTAACATTTGAGAGCAGTAGCGCCGGTACCAAGGTTATTATAGTTTTGCATTTTTAAATTAGTTTCAATTTTCAATTAGTTTCATTTTCAAATCTCCTATAAATTTCAGTTTAGTTTTAGTTAGTTTCATTAATGGTTTTGTTAGTTTTAGTTTAGTTTTTATTTTATGAACACATTTCTATTTAGTTTTTATATATTTGGTTGCAGTTTTAGTTTTAGTAATTATAGTTTAGCAGAGTCAACAGAATACTTCCAGTTAAAGACATTTAATTTCAGCAAAGTTTAATGTTTGCAGTTTACAGTTAACTCTTGTGAAAACCTCTTAATAATGCAAATAAAATAATTGTTTTGAGGATGAACAAAGAACCAAACAAAGGCAACTAAAAAGTAAACATTATTCATTCATACTCATTCATAATAAAAATTAAATCTTGTTAAACGTGGTGTAAAAGAAAAAGATATGCGTATGATTATTATGATTATTCTTTAAGGTTATTTCTACGATTAATCTTTCAAGCATTATTCTTGTATAGATCCATTTATGCTTTTTGTCTATTGCATTGTTTAAAATCATATACTCATAGTTATACTCATCTTCAAATGTTCTATTCAGACCAGATATTTAGTATACTTCTACTCTGACAAATATACGTCTGTTTCTGGGCTATAGACATGCTATTTGTTTTTTCCGTTTTCTGCTCAGTGTGGTAGGCTATCTTTTCTATTATATGTGATAGGCCTATCTTGTTTAGGCTAGTTTCACATGAGATGAGATGAGATCTTATCTGGAATTAAGGTACAACTGTATTTGCATAAGATCTAGACATGATGGAAATACTTATTTGACCATTTCTGTGTCAAATAAGTGCAAGGTCTCGATACTCGTCTTTTAAAAGTTTAACTTATTTTAACTTGAGTGCTGCGTTTTTAGAACATTATGTCATGCACGTGATGCTGCAGAAGACGAGAGACTTGAGCGCAACGGTTATACATTGAAAAATAAAGTAGTGCAATGGAATTGAAAAAAAGTGATTTTTTGGTAGGCTAGAGGATGAGAGCTTATTAATTACGAAAACGATTATTTATTTTAATTTTGCTAATTATTTTTTTGTTTCAGTTAGTTTTTCAGTAACTGTTGTTAGTTTCGTTTAGTTTTAGTTTTTCATTTATGTTGAAATTTCTGTTTTATTTCAGTTTACGAAAATGTTTTTTGAGCAATAGTTCTACAGATGGCTAATAGTATTACATAAATACACATTTGACAGTAAAGCACTGAGTTGAGTTGCAGCTAAAATTAACTTTTTATTAACAACAATAACATTTAAAACCCAAATTTTTTCACATTATATCACACATTTATCACACATGAAGTGCTGGAAAAAGTGTGAACTTCATCACTTGGAAGTCCTTGAAAAGTGCTTGAGTTTCACTTGTGAAAGGTTGTATGAACCCTGAAATGAATAATGTAAAAACATTAGACTATTCCTGCCACAATACCATGGTTACAGTTAGCGTTATTTCATTAAATCCATGTTGAGTGTTAGTGATTGGTGGACTGTAAGCTATAATGACTCTATAACTTTGTTCATTCATGGCACAATGTTTCTCCTGGTTTCCACATTAGTGCTGTTTGATCTGATAATCTATGGGTTTATAACAGACAATTCTGCTCTGATTGTGAATGCTTCTCACTAGATTTTGCAGCGACATTATTAATTCTGCACCAAATTCAAATGGTTTCTCACTGGATCTCCCACTTATGTGTAGTAACGTGTCCCATGATCAAGATCAGCCCGCGAGTAATCCTGTTCTGAGCTTGCACTGCGCTGTCTAATATTGGTCCGAGCTGAAAAACTGCCAGCGCTGCACAGCTCAATCCAGAAGAACTCTTTCATTTTGTTTGCTGTTTGATGTTTTTCATATGCAACAGAAATGGCAGCTCTTATCAGTTGGGAAACATTGTGATCGCACCAGTGCAACCTCTAACAAAAACCATTTGATCACAGTCCGGACCCTGGTGGACCATTTTGCTTTCCTAAAAATCATATGTTTTTGTTTAAATCAAATTCATACGAAATCGCCACTGTAAAATAGCTGCTTTTCTTCTGAGATTGAGTTGGACCTCCAGTTGTGCAAACTGTCTTCTTGTTAGCATTTTATTACTTTTATTACCTTACACAAGCTGATGCTTGCCCCCTAGATATTTGTGTTCTTTGACACAAATGGCTTTGATATTCTGAGCATGGCTCCAGTGTTGTGACCTTTACAAGGTCAAACTAGATTGCTCAATCATGGGTTCCGGAAAGAGCTACGCACTTCTCAATTGACAACCCCGCCCTGGGTCCTCCCCCACCCTCTTTTTCTCACACACACACATAATGTGCAGAGGGAAAGAGAGAGAGCGTGAGAGTGTGTGGTTAGTTTTTAAATACTCTGACAGGCTGTATATCAGCATTGTCTGGTCACAACACCAACAATATTGTCTTATATCTCACAAGTTCTTTGAACTCATGCTCTTTATTTTGACATGTTCTCCTGTTTTCCACCCTCCTTTTGTGCTGGATCTGTGGCTACATGTCTGTGGTTTATAAACACTGCCAGTATGATGCATAAAACATAGTTATTATGTGTGTTTTGGGGAGATAGACTGGTCTAGATAATGTACCGTAAACACTTTTTGATTGTTGCTGTGAATAAATGAGGGGTTACAACTCATTCCCTTCCATTTACCAAATCACACTAAATACATATACAACATAACCATGTGCTGAGCCGCCTTTTACCTCCATTTATAATGTTATAAAGCCTTGTATTTAGCCTAGTAATTTATTTCCTTCATCAACATGAATGAATGTTAAACTGAAGCTCAGCACTTAACAAGGTTTGTAGACACTGTATATGGTAGCATTTTTATTGAAAGTACATTTAAAGTGTTATTATTTCTAATTTTAAATTCAAGTTTAATCTATTTTTGTGTGGTAGAGGTGGAGGAGGGAGTGCCATCATCGCTCGAGCTGTATTTGAGCACATTTTTCCAGCATAAGAGTGTTGCAGCTATATGTTGGAGCTAGCATACTAACTGCAAGGCCTTTATACTGAACAACTCCAATTTGAACAGTAATTCTAATGTTTATCGTTTGGATTCAGTGAATGTTCTTGCAATGAATGTCTGCTAGATAGTCTTGCGATATGCACAGTTAGGTTTTGTGTTGATGACCAGATTTATTTCAGATGAATAGGCAAAATAAAGTGGCTGGAGAAGGTGCATTTCATCAAGTGTAATGGAAGCAATCTTGTGTTGATCACAAGCATCTAGTGCCGACAAACCTAACTAAACGTTTTTCAAAGATGTGTGCATGCTGACATATTTGTTGGTGTCTCCTAGACCAGGGGATTTCAGACTGTGTGTCGCAGCAACTAAATTTGCATTTCAGTGAATGACACACTTACACAGACACAGGCAGTTTAGTCTAGGGCTGCACGATATACAAACATTAGAAACTGGGACATTACCTATTTTGAATCGCAAAAGCTGTCATTCAGTAAAATATATATAAATATATGCGCTGTGTTTCGAAGTCGAAGTATTGCATGAGATTGCATTTGTGAGGCTGGAAGCTTACGTTGCTATTATGAACCAATAATCGGAACAAAAGGCAGTTGAAGGATGACATGTATAATTCAAAAATGTATCTGACTCCAATATAATTAATCTGACTCCATTAAAGTTGTTGTTATTTTTAACCTCTAATTCTTTAAAGGTAAAGGTCTTTCTTAGAACTGATAGGAAAATGTAGGATTTAACCTGACGTTTAGATAACTAAAGTTATCATCATTTTAGCTTTCAACATAATCAGTGATAAAAGGAAAGATTCTCAAAGCCTTTAAAGCAGGCAACGTTATTTATTAAGTTACATGTTTAAATATACAGACAGTAGAATGGAACAACATACTGTATAGAAAACTTAGTTGTAACAAATATTGCACTGTTGTGCAGAAGAGGCCGTAAAAGCCTTTCTCCTAGTATGAAGTTATGCACCGGTGTGCGAGAGTGGCGGGGTTAAAGCCTTTCTCCCATATATAAACAGTTACCTTTCCTTCTTATACCCTGAGCAAAGCATTGTTAAACATGAGTGGAATACCAACACTGAAATCGACCGACAGGAAACCAAAAGATGAGGCAAATGGGTAGTGATCAAGAGGGGGAGAAGAACATTAACATATTCTCCTCACTGTATGTTTAAGCAATAGTACCTAGATTGTACATTAGGATACTTTAATATCTCTATTAATTTCACCAGCATTCATTTCAGTTTATAAGCTGTCAAATGAGACCAAAAATGACATAGTTACATATTAGAACACACTAGTAAATAAACAGTATGTAGTTGAAAGCATAGGCCTATGTCCTGTGAAGCAAATGGTACAGACGTGTCTTTGAGGTGTAAATGACTCTGTCTCTCCTGACAGAACCATCCTGTGCCTGGAGTGTCCCAACAGTCCTCAGTCAGCATAGTGATGAAATCCCTTGCACTAGATAGACATTAGCATACTGTGACGATGAAGGCCATTGTGCCACGTTTAATTCACATACACTTTTAAAAGGCTTTTTAAGTACTAGGGCAGTAAAGAGTTCTGCCCATAGTTGCTCAGCCCAACACATTACACCAAAATATTCAATGTCATGAAAGGCTGTCTCAAGTCTGTTCGTTCATCTCTGTGGTCTGTTCAACTCGGCGCTGTTGTCTTTCAGAGACATGGTCGTGTTTGCATTCCCTCCTGTGCATTTCGCTACCTCATGTACTGTACACACGGAACGAGCGTGAGAGCGTTTTCTGCCCTTAACATGTACTTATGATACTATGTTGTTAAATGTTTAATATGTATCTGCCATGATATGGCAATAAACTCAATACTATTACTACTACTGCTACTGCGCTGTACACCGCAATGAGTTTAAAAACACCCGGAGCGAGCGTGTTTAAATATTTGTGGACATATTTCATGTACTCTTTAATGTCTGTAAATGAAGAAATTAAAATGTAAATTTTAGTATTGAAATTTTACGGTTGTACTATAAAATAAAATCATTATTTTTAAATACTCGATTAAATGTTTGATTAAGATTAAGCTTACAGTACTTACACCCCTCCCCCATCCCAAATATTTTAGTGGATCTTAAGATAGATTCTACTTGTCTAGGTGGGTCTTGGAATGGAAAAGTTTTGGAACCCCTGTCCTTGGATACAGCAATCCTTAAGATTACATTGCTGGACCAAAATGCAGAAAGACCAAATTGAGGCGGCTATAAGGATAAACCATTAACACTTTGAGACTCCAGGATTGTGTGAACAAAAGAGGGGGAGAAATATTTTCAGCATTGTTTGTGAAGGATTAGTTGTAGTTCATAAAGAGAGGATAATACGCTTCATCGCTGTTTGAGTCTGAAGGCAGGCGTGTTTTTCTTTCATTTTAGCCGAAATTTTCAAAATCCTGTGCAAACACAAAGATTACATTAATTCGGGTTGGAATGTGTAAAGTTTTATGAGAGCATCATAAAGTTTTCCAAGCACAAGTCAGCTTTAATGTCATGTTCTGTTGCAGAGTTTGGAGATCCGTATGATAGATTTTAGGGGGAAAGGGTCAGTGTTTGATGATGTGATTAGTCAGTCTAGATTCAACATGCTTCATTAACCACTCTTCTTTTCTGGTAACCTCCACACCTCTAAGCTTTTCCCACTGCCGAACACACTTTAGAGTCGTGTAATGCCTTACCAAATGGTAGTGAAATGAGAAGGACCATGAGAGTTGCCTTGTAAAGTTTATTTATAAGGGAGCAGTACCACAGCATGGTCCATCGTATGGTGGGAAACAAGAATAGAACATGTGTCTAACATTATGTCAGCAACATTGAAAAGTAACCTGAGGACACATTCTTCATTTGGCAGAATATAGCAAATTTTGGACCACTTTGTGTGCTAGTGTAGCATCAGCCCCGGTAAAGAAGACATGAGATCAGCCAGACCTTGTTGTTTTGTCCTTTAAAACAATCATCAGTTTATTGGTTATGGTCATAATTTTAATATCAGTCCATTCCTCATTTTTTTTGGCCGATATTACAAATGTATACTACTACTAAAATATTTTATTAAAACTAAATAAAACAATAAAAACTAAAATAAATGGTAGAGATGCACAGTATTTCAGTACCATATCAGCTATTGGCCAGTGGATTTATTTAAAATTATCGGCATCAGTTGATATTGAATATTTAATTATTAATTTCCCTACAGTTAGCATATGTTTGCTGTCATCTAACGTTAACTTAAAGTTGATCTTTAAAAACACTGATAATTTAATAACACTGTTAATGTAATCTTTGGCAAGTCTCCAAATTAATATCTTTTATATTATTGTACATTATGATTTATGCCTAAATTCACTTGTAGCAATTCAAATGACTTGAAAAGCATTTTAGTTTTTAATTTTTAATGTATTTGGGCCATTTATTGGTTGTCGACATAAGACAATAAATATTGTAATGTTAAAGGTATAGCGGAGGATTTTTTTACTTCCGGGTGGATTCCCTATACTATTGGTCCTCCTAATTGTCAATCATTCTGGTGAATCAATCAAACTTTTCAAAAAGTGGAGAGGGCGGGACTTATCTAAAATTCGGAAAGATCCTCCGCTATACCTTTAATGGTTGTCAGTTATCGGCCATAATTTTTATAGTTCTGCATCCCTAATAAATGGGTTGTTTGCTACAAATGATTTGGATAAAAAATTCCCTTTGAAACTTATTATAGCGGGACATCACCTCTCCAAGCAATCCAAATGAATTATATGAAAATATACTGCAACGTTTTTGAGAATGTTGTGGAGGTTCTCTGCAGATTACTGCAAGTTCTACTACCTTAACAATGGACCCAATGTTACATTGGTCATAAATCAGACTTTAATGTCCCAACTTTGGACATTTCCCTTGTCGCATCTCATTTTAGGACAGTCTTAGTTCAAGGTCAAGGTAAGTTTTTTTTTTTTTTTTTTTTTTACCAATATTATTTAAGAATGTGGTTTCTGAACACTTCTGGTCTTCTGACCTATTTGTTGTGTAGAAGTGCTGTATTCAGGAATGATATCAGCTGTGGAACACTGCTCCTCTCCAGTACATTTATATTACAGATCTCTTTATCATGTTGATAGAAGTGTAAAAGTGCAAGGAGATACATGTGAAGGAAGTGAAAAATTCATCACGGATCCTGTTGGCTTTAAGATGTCAACTCAAGTCAATTGTTGGGAGATTTTAACTTACTCATTCCTTGTTTTGACAGTATTGTTCAGTGTAACCAGATTCTCTGACTCAAGTGTCTGTGTACACAAGGAAACAATGTATTTCTAGACAAAACTTCCTTGTTCAAGGTCGTTTCCAAATGTGTGAAGTTGTATTCTGCTGTGTTATTAAAACAGACCAAGCTCACAAAATAATTAATTCTCCAGTTTTTGTGTTAATACCTGCTGTTATTGTCATGCATTCATTTGCATTCCGTACGAGTCTGTTTGAACTTAATAAGCTCCAAGGCTGACTTTGGTCCATGATTGTACAGAAGAAATTAGCCATTTGTTTTCGGTGTGAGAACGCACCAAGATCCTGTTCTCTTAGTTGTGCTTAAGTCTCATATGGTGTCGGAGTTCATGAATAATGTATTGTGCCGACAGATCGTATCAACTGACAAAGTTCAACTGAATGCCTGTCAATGACTGACTGGCTTTCAGCTCCAGGTTCCAAAATACCGTAAACTGAACCTCCACTTGGAAACGAAGGTAACTTGTAACACGGTAAACCTATACAGTCAGAATGTAACTGTGCCTGATTTTTCACAGACAATGGAGATAAGATGTATTAGATGTTTGGACACAGTGTTTGCCTACTTTACACAAGAGCATTTTGTGTATCCATGTCCTCCAAATGTATCAAAAGTAAACACAATGGTTTGTGGAGGTAGAATTATGTCTTTAATACAGCTCTACAGTGTAGGGTCAAGTTTGTGAATTATTTTTTGAGTGCCCTGCGCTCAGTTTTATTAGGATGTTGTTGCTAATCTAGTGTTCTTGTTCTAGTATGGCTCTGTGTCAGTCAAGTTCTTGCCTGCTACACAAAGGAACAAAGCACAATTGACACTGTTGTCTCACGTGTCTTCTGTACAGCCCTGTTAGATTTGTCCGTGGGAAATATGACAGACCAACATGTTATAGCCTGCAAATAAAGAGCAAAGGCAATTAGTAACAATGAGGTTTTTCCTGGATTAGGGTATTTGACAAGGCATGAAGCACTCAAGTACAAATAACAGAATGTGGTATAGATGGTTCTCTTATGTTTGTGCAAAAGCCTGTTTAAAAAAGGGTGTAGTGTTTCTAGTGAGAGCAGTTAAAAAAAAATCTGCCCATGGCAGAATAATGTACATTTTGTTCATCCACAACCGATATTATGTACATTTCCTGTTCTATAGCTAATTGTTCATCCACAACCGATATTATTCAATCAGTCAGGGTTTAATAGTGATCTCGAATAGTGCTAAGTGTTAGCATGTGTCAGTGCTGTAAGTATGTGGGCATAATGTCAGGTCCATGGAGACCTGTAGTTACCATGGCGGTGCTCTCTTAGGAGGCTCCAGTGTCGTCCCACAGCATCGATTGCTGCTTAATTAAGGCCCCTCTTACATCAGAGTGGCACCAGGAACAGGGAGTGAGTGACCCATGTGACCGGGACTGATCTGGAACTGCCTCGGACAATCTGCCCGTCATCTGGCATCAAATTAGTGCAGATCTACTCCCTCTATTTTCCTAATGTTAAGAGTCTGCTTTGGTTTGTTTTTGATCATAACTGACAAAAACAAAATTGTTTAAGCTATATATCACCACACAAACCTTTTGTCCTACATTCACTCTAGCTTAACACTGTAGCCTTTGTTGTCATGCCTTAAGGTGCATTCACATCAGCAAAATGTTAAGCAAAAATTTGTGGGCAAAAAGATCTATTGTCAATAGTTTCGCGATGTATGAAGCACAGCTCACACAAAAATCACTTTCAACCCATGAAAAGAAAACAAACATTTAAAGCCAAGGTACTCAGGGTTAAGAAATCTAAAAAAAAGCCTTTATTCACCCGTGGCTTAAATTATTTAAAACCAATTCCAAATACCAACGTGTTGCAGCTAACAATCCTTCATTAGACCACTTTCAACCCAAGCAGCTTTCTGTTGGTCAATGCGGCGAAGTCGAGTGACTAACTTGAACCTGTTGCAAAACTGGCGTTGGGAAATATTTCGCTTTCTCATGAAATTCTCAATTGCATGGATCCTTATTTAAATTACAGGATCTCGCCCAAGAAATTCTAAATGTGGCCTCACCTTTAGATGAATGGTTACTTTGTGCATTACCGTTTGCCTTCTTATTCAAATGACTTCAAGTATGCTAATTACATGGACAATTCCCTTGCCACCACCTGTGGTGAAGTGTTTTCTTAGAGAGGACAATGGTGAAAGCACAAATGTGATGTCACTAATTCTCATGAATGTGCACAAGCTGAACATTTCCACAGCGTTTCATGCCGCTCAGTGAGAAGTGTATCTACTTATGTGCATTTACAGTATATCTGAACATTTGCTAGACAAAATGATCAAGTAAGAGAAAAAAACGGGATCTTGTGGTTGCCTTACAAACTTGAACCAAAACTTGATATCTCAGAAAACTATTGAAACCAAATCGACTTTTATGCTATTTTACATGATTTTTTGTATTTTAAATTGATTTACGTATGTTTAATTACTGTATAGAAATAGGAATTGGTTTGATATTTATATGTTGGTGATTTGTCTAGAAAGACCCATTTTGGTTTGTTTGGGATTACAAAAGGTCCTCATAAATAAAAGTGGCTTGAAACTGTTGCTTGTTTATTAACATACACCAGGCAGATTAGCACATTGACTTTTGATAGCTATGAAGTGAGAGACCTTGATGGAGGGGGTGTGAAGAATGAGCCTCATTTATTAAACATGGCTGTAAGAGCTCATTGACGTACACAGGAAACAAAACAATTCTGACCTTGTGATCAGCTTCAGTCAGTGTCAATTAAATGTCTGAGACTACACAACAAATCTGAAATTCAGAAATTATTCAAAAGTATGGGGTTGGTATGATGTTTAATGTTTTTGAAAGAAGCCTCTTATGCTAACTAAAGCTGCATTTATTTAATTAAAAAATACAGTAAAACACATTCATTCTAAACTGCCATTCTAAACAGCAGGCACATACGGGGTTAAATGTGAGGAGTTTAAGTCTGGAACAGTACACTCTTCTAACACAAGCTATACACCCAGATTGTCTTTCACCCATTTGACCAAATAAGGCTAGTTTACCCATCTAGTGTGAATCTGTCCCTCTAAATTACCGTTATTTTAGTTTTCAATAATTTGTGATGTTTGCCAAATACTTTTAAATGGCTCTGAGAGTATCAGATATCCATATACTCAGACGTTAAGTCATGTCACTGAGACGTCTCTCTGAATACGGGCCCCATTTTATCAGCGAACAGCGAGAGGAGGGTTTGTGAGGTAACGATTTTTTCGCCTCGGTCTACATAGACAGTAGTGTTACGTCAGTGTGTCCTCTCTATTGACATTCTCTTTATGCTCTGTGTAGTGGGTGTGGGATGTTTAGTTTGCATATGCAGTGTGTCTGGCAGCGGCTCTTTTTAGAATGAGAACACACGCACACTATGAATGCTGACGTCAAACAGCGGCCGTTAGAAATGGATAACACCAACATGGATATCTCAGTCATACATTACAAACGTGCTGATTAAAGCATTTTTCCCAAAGGAGTTCCATGAGACAAAGAGGCAGTGAGAGGCGAAATGAACTCCCTTGGCTCTTTTGTTCCTAATCCTAGCCTGTAGTTTGTGTAGAACCATCAGTGTTTGGGCTTGGCAGGACTCATTACAGCGACATTAAGCTCAGCGGCTGCAGGTCACTAATGGGTAACTAACGCAATTATAGTGAGACAGGTTTTGCCAGGAATTGTCTCAGCACTCAAAATGAGCCTTTCTGTGAGCATGTCTATGTGTGTTTGATGAATAAGTCCAATTCCAGTCAGACTAAAACAATCATTTGTCTATTTAAAACAAAGTAAATCAGCTGATTAAGATAAATGTTCTGATGAAACCTATAATACCATTCGAATTTTGGGATTGGTAGGATGTTTTTTTGTGAAAGAAATTCATCTTTTTATTTATTAAATCAATGTGACTCATTTGTAATGTTACTAAAGATTTCTATTTCAGATAAATTCTGTTCTTTTTAATGGTTCTATTCAACAAAGAATCCTTAAAAAAAATTAAGCTGTACAACTGTTTTCTAAAAAATTCAGCTTTGCCATCACAGGAATAAATTACAAAACCATTACTGTTGGTACTGGGATTTTTTTTACTGTTTTTTACTGTTTACTGTATTGCTTTTTTACTGTTGTTTTTTTACTGGGTTTTTTTTGTAACGTCCCGTCCCGTCCCAAACTCCGTGTCCCAAACCACGTGTCCCGTCCCGTCCCATTGATGGTACTCAAAAAATAATTTCAAGGTTGGCAGGTCTGTTTTATTAATATTTCTCACTTCAGACGTTTTCATACCGACCCCAAACTTGTTTTAAATGAATCACAAAGCAGACATCATATCTAGATAAAGCTAAAGAAACGATTGCCTTCATGTGCTTTTTCAATGTCAACAAGATAAGGATAATAACTAACCAGCAAGAGTCTCTAAATATGCCAAAGCTTAAGAAAGGAAATCACATGTTACAGCGCTGTCTTTATTTGAACCAAAACACTCATTTTGCCTGAGACTTTCTCTCATAACAATGTGTGGTCGCTTAATACTCGCTCTTTGTTTAAACTGTGTGGTCTTCAGCAGGTTCCAGGCCACTGAAATGGAAATCCAGAGATCAAAATGGAGGTGGCAAGATGGGTGTGGCTAAGGAAACCCAATTTATTTACATTTAGATAACCCATCCCCCATGGGCAGAGATTGGGAGTTAGATTTCCTACTGGTAGAGATTAGCAGAGGACAGTAGAGCCGCCGGGGCTTGTGTCCTCGGGAATATTTCATTTCATCACGTTCCGTTTTAGCCTTAGCCAGTTGGCCAGCTGAGCTCTGAATGAGAAGCACATGTGAGCGCGAATTGAAGTCAAGACCTGGTATTAGTCCAACATTCTGCTGAAAGGGCATTGAAATATAAACTCAAAGTAAACTCAGCTAAGACCCCTTGAACTTCTGTCATGCTCTAATGGCAGGGAAGGAGTATTTGTTTAACATTTGTGTATCTTTGTAAAGGCGATCATATATTTTTAAAATCGCTCATACTGTTACACTCAATCAGTCCCATTTTGTTGGTCTTTATGTGGGACTTTTGTATCTCTTGTATTCCTCTGTTACCTTTTGGCTGTTTTTTTTTTTTTTTGCTAAATGACAGCATGCCTAGAATGCTGAGCAGCCTGTTCTCTGCCAGACTGGTGTTAATGTCAGGTTGAGATGAGCTTGACCAGAGAAAATAAAAACTGGTTGGGTTTCACACAAATAATGTCACTATTCTGGATTGCACTGGTATTTAAATTCTGTCCAATATAGATAAACACATAATTATTTTTATAATATGGCTCACTCTTTGATTTTTTTTTTTTTTTGCAAAAGTTATAACTTATTTACACCTAAAAGGTTTATAGTAGAACATATTATGTGTACATAGCACATTATAATACTATTCTAATGAACTAATATGCGCATTTTAGTGGTTAATAAGATTACAATTTAGCAAAAGAATTTCTGACAGTGATAACTTACTGTTAAATAACCAAAAAATATAGTACTTTGTCTATATAAATAAAAAATAAAACACTAAAAACTAAAATTAATCATTCTTGTTTCAAGTGTTACAAGTGAAGTTAGTCATCGCAGCGTTATAATGTACAGTACAAAAATGGATATTCATTTTGAGATTTGCTAAAGATGACATTTAACAGTGTTATTAAATTATTGAAGTTTAGAGTCGGCATTAAACGGTTGCTGCGATAGTAATTTCTTTCCTATTGTGACGTATATCTGAGTTAAAAGTCTTCTCGAACAAGAAAAGAATTAAAGGCGGGACTTGATTTTGTCCATCGGGAATTGGATCATTGATGTGATGTCATATGACTGACAGGTTGATCCCTCCCTCATGCGAGTAAACACGTCATCATAGAAGAGAATAGATGTCGCATACATGAATTTAAAAAATAAAGATGTGCACGGATAAATTATTATAATAAATACTGCAATATTCCATAAAAACAAGAATTGTTTTGATTTCATACCGACTTTGAGCGTTAGATGACGGCAAAATAGTCCGAACAAGTATAGGATATAATTAATATATATGGATATGGGTAAACAATTATATATCCAGAATGGTACCAATACATAGATCATTTTAATGCTAGCCTAAAAAATGTCCAATCAAGTTTAAGTTGAAAGTTAAGTTTTATGTGCCTCTGAAGTGACTCTGACATAGAACTATTTAGGAAGTTTACTGATGTTGCAGTAATCTGTTTGAGTGACATGAACAAGCACATGCGAGTAACCTGATGCCCTGGATAGAATGTGATGTTATGTGATCTCGCAGCAGCGTTGGGCATGAGTGACCATCACAACACATGCATCATCACCTGTTCTTTTATCCAAAGGAAACACTGTTTCAAAGCATGTGCTCCATTGCTCTAACAAACTAACCCATCACAAAGCTGTTGTCACGTTATGTTTTGTTTCCATACAGGAAATTGCACGCCACCTTCGTCCCGCCGCTTTACGAGCGCTCTACGGCAAAAACAAAGTGCAGAATGGCATTCACTGCACAGACCTACCAGAGGATGGGATTCTGGAGGTGAGCTCATGCAAATAAATCCCATTCAAACTCAAGTGTTATGCAAGAGACACACAGTCGCGTTTTGCCTTGTTTTACCCGCTTTGAGGATGTTTGTTTGCCTTCAAAAATATTTCTGGATCCCACAAATGCTAATGAAGCCCAGAACAAAATGGCATCCAGGTCTCATGACTGTCCGCAGTGGGCAGAGGCAGACCTACAGCCCAGCGTGTCTCACAGGAAGGGGTGCAGGCGGATAGAGTCGGTTTGGTAGAAGGGGAAAAAAAGGCTTTGTTATGCCAGGGAGTGGGTTTGGCCCGGTGGACGTCATTGTTGTGCACAACTCCTGATCTGTCCAGCCTCCCAGCACAAATGGCCCCTTGTTAATCATTTGCCTGCTGACCGACTCACCCATGACATTCCAAGAGCTCAGGCCTCACAGAGGCCCAGCACAGACGCCGGCTGCCGTAACAGGCACAATTCAAGGGAAAGTCAATTGTTTGAAAGTAAAACAAGCTGGCGAGCTGATGCCGAGGCCTGATGAAGTGCTAAAAGTGCATCACGGATTAAATCAGGTTTATCTATTATGATGGGCTTTGTAATTTTTTAGCTGTTTTTATTTAGGTGTGTGCAAATTCATGCACTTATCCTCTATTCTATGCCTGTTGAATGTTGGACTTTATGCACTCAACTGTCGCAGCTTTTTATTACGTAGCAGTGGGGCTTTCAGACTCCTATGTTGGATGACAAAATAACCATAAAATTCATATACTAGATCAGGGATGGGCAACGTCGGTCCACTGTCCTGCAGAGTTTAGCTCCAAGCCTAATCAAACACACCTGAACCAGATAATCAATGTCTGCAGGGCATTACTAGAAAGCTACAGGCAGTTTTTATAAACTCCTTTTTTAACCTTTATTTTTAAGAGTGTAGGGTACATACTGTGATAACTATTGTGTTTTGAAGGAAGATTGGACTGAATTGTGGGAATTTCTGTTTTGCAGGTCCAGTATTTCTTTAAGATTTTAGATGGGTGAAGCAACTGTGAGAGATGTCCGTCCGGCTGTTATTTAAATAAAGACCACTTTAACAACACCTCAGTTGTCTGTCCATTTATTTCTTCTTAGGTCTTACCCAGATTTAAATAACATTACAAGAGCAAATGCAACTCTTGACAAGTGTTCTGATGTCCAACAATGACTTTTAAGAACTTTAAACACAAACAAAATATCCTATTACATGGGGGTACTGCTTTGCATCTGATAGGTTTCTAACCTTTGACCAGTGACTTTGGTATTTGGATTCATACATTACACTCTCTCCTTCTGAAAAAAAAATTGTACAACTGCATAAATATAAAATTCTTCCACCATGAAAATGGCAAAAACATTCATTAGAAAGTAACACCACAGCATGTGATGTCTCCAGAACCAAAAAAAAATTAAAAGCACTGAGTTGCCATGGTGACCACTGGCCACTTCAGTCCTCCACACTAGACACAGTTCTACACTTAATAGTAAAGAAAAATAAAAGCCTTACACAGAATTTATTAGCCCCAATTTCCCAAATTGCAAGAAAATCAAAAGGTGATGTAAAAACATTCCCCACAATCAATGAAAAACAAAAGATGCAAAGAAAAAGGAAAAAAAGGTTTGAACGGAGTGCAGTCACTTACACACACACACACAGACCTGGGGAGTTCAGAGCGTACCATGCCAGTATTTTCAGTTTTTAAGTAGACGAATACGCACATTCACACTCAACCTCTCTCTCACACACACACACACACACACACACACACCTTGGACCGCTAAGTCTTTCTCACATAAGACAACAGAAATTACAACATGGCTTGGAAAGGACCATTGTATGCGACTACTGCACTGCACACTCCATAAAATTTAAAGAGACCACACTAGGCAGAAATACTCAGGGGACAGAAACACTGCTCGCTACATCAGTAGTGGAATTATAATTTACAGTAATAAATGAACGTCCCATGGCTCACGGAATATTCTCATTTACAGTAGAATAAATACTTTGCTATTGCTACTCTTCCTGTAATTTACATTCTAACCCTAGACATGCAGAGAAAGCTAGTGTAAAGCGTACAGATTAAGTGTAGGTCCCGTATGTTGTGAAAGTTTGTTCAAGACTAGTTGTTGTTGTTGTTGCTTTTTCCAATTGAATTTGTACTCGTCTTTGTTTATTCATCTAAATTACTGTGTTTTGAAATGGGCAGAATAAAAGTGCTATTTTCATAGCTAAGGTCATGACTTGATGGTGATTTTGATGTCAAAACGTCCCTGAGAACGGTCCTTCTCGCTGTAATCGATGTTCTGTCCGTATACTTTACACTCTATGCGCATGTCCATATCCTTCGTGATGTTGTGGAACTTGATGGCCACCAGAGGCTGGAGGTAATGGGGCTGTAGCAGCTTGCCGTAGTAAGGATAATACTGGAGGGGGAAACCAGTACCCAGCCCGAAGTACTCGATCGGTCCGAGCTTATCCGCTTCCTCTTCTCTCTGTTGACAAGCATTACTCGTGTTAGATCATTCACTGGAGCACTATGACACATTGATTGTGTATATTTCTTTGATAAAGGCCTGTTCACACCAAGGACCATAACTATAGTAGCCTCCACACCAATGGATTATCATAAGCGTGCAGAGTTATGTCGTCTCCTGCTTTAAATGTGCGGGCCTTTTAGACTGGATTCTGATTGGCTGTCAATGTTTTTATCATTATCAAATCATTTTAAAAGTGATTCCAACAATGTTGTTCTTCTAAGTCATAATCGTTATAGTTGTAGTGTGGACTTCCCTTTTCTCACAGAATTAGAGTGATTATCTTTATATTATCTTTATGTGAACTTTATAGTTCTCATTATAGTTGCCTTGATGTCATGGGCCTTAAAGGGATAGTTTCCCCAAAAAATTACAATTCTGTCATCATTTATTCACCACCCAAACCTGAATTTCTTCAGGTTTGAACACAAAATAAAATAAATATTTTGAAGAATGTCGGTAACCAAACATTTGTTGGGGCCCATAGACTTCCATAGTATGGGCGGAAAATACTATGGAAGTCAATGAGGCCCGTCAACTGTTTGGTTACCGACATTCTTCAAAATGTCTTCTTTTTTGTTCAGCTGAAGATAGAAATTCGTACAGGTTTGGAACAACTTGAAGGTGAGTAAATGACAGAATTTTCATTTTTGGGTGAACTATACCTTTAACACTTGACTGGCAAAAGAGTAGGGATGCACTGATAATGCAATTCTGGCACATAATTGTAATAATTCTGACGATATTATAAATGCATGCACAATAATAAAAAGAAAATCTCTAAAATCAGACATTAACCAATATGTTACCAATATATTGTGCATCTCTACACAAGAATGCTATTTTACCAAGATGTGTTTGAAGTATTTTGTTACCTTGCTTGAGCAGTGGATTGGGATCAGATTGTTCTGAAAGTTAGGACGGGCTGCCTCAGGGATACTGTCATTCGAAGCTGGAACCTAAGGAGAGAGAGATTGGCAAGTTTTGTATATGGCGATCCCAATATTAAGGTAAATGTTGCCTTTGACCTACATATACATATATGGCAATAATACAGACAAGATAATCTTGAACGACAAAATAAAATGCTTTTTTTTTTTCCTACATCTTGCTTATCTTGGATAACTCACCCGTGGCCTGAAGAACACAATTCTATTGAGTTTAACGATGAGGCAAGGCTTGCCTTCACTGAAGCCATATGATTTGTCATTTTTGCCTGAGCAATCCTTCAGCAGTTCTCTATTGAAGCGGCAGGCCTTCCTTATGCCATTAGAGCTCTCCAGTAGTCCACGATCCCTATAGTTTTGGGGTGTGTCTGAACATGAAACGCATTAAGGCTCATTAGTGACTTATACAACTGTATTTGCTTGGCATTACTACAACAGTGCACAGGGGCATGCAGGACAGCAACATGGGTCAAAGAAAGCCCCAATTGTCTACCTAAGCAGTGAACTGTTGACTTGTGAATGATTATCATTTGACAGAGCTGGAGAGTGATGTAGGAGGTCACTTCCTGGACTGAACCCTTTTTATTTTATTTTTTTTTTTAAACGATTTAAAATTTTTATTACAGATTCTTTTATTAATTATTTTTTTTTATTACAGAATTGATATTAATTCAAATTAAATTGCTTTATTTTTGCCCTTGCTTATAAATGAGGTTGACAGAAGTTAGCCACTTTTGTTTCAAAAGAGGATGATATGTGTCGTTTGTGACGTAATAAAGTGGACGCGTGAAAGCGTTGTGAGACTGAATGCATTGAAAAGCCCTCACGAGGCTCGCGCACGACGCGCAGCGCTACTCATATGCTAAGAGAGAAATAAGACAGTAGAGCTGCACGATTCATCTTTAAAAGACTGTGATCTCGATTCAAACACCCACGCGATCTTCTTCCATTTCGTCTGTTTATTAAACCTTTGACAAAATCATATCGCAACATTCAAATCTGTGTTGGCGCTGCCGCTGACCCAGAGAGAGTTGTCATGAAACAGCAGTCTTTTCCTCATAGTATCATTATTTCTGTGATACAATAGTTCAAATAGTTCAGAAAGCTCTCAGATTTCATCAAAAATATCTTAGATGAACATTTTTGGATGAACTAACCCTTTAATAATAGAACTAAAAGCTTGGGTTTATTGAAATGTATATAACGTAAAGATGATCTTAATACTTATCGTACATCCGCAGTCTTCAAATTTGAGGTCATCCGTCTGCTTGTCATCATTGTAGTTGTTCAGTAAGTCTTCGATATTTTTCACATATGCAGAGTAACTACCTTCGTCCGCCATAGAAAAGCTGAGCTCCGCTTTTTCCGGGCGTGGGGAGTGTGATAAGCCTGTAAATAAAATGGAGAGGTTAAATGTGGCCCAAGCAACTGGTGTTGTGAACATTTAGAAGAGTGATTTTCCCTCCAGCTATGAGAGCAGTGAATGCCAGGTCCATTCATTGTCATGGAAGTTTGCTATTCAGATTCCCAGCTTGGCAGTAATTTTCCACCACGAACGTAAGGCCACAACGGGGCGTGGCGTGAGCGGAGCAAGCAGAGGAGAACAAGCAAACGGAAACCTTATATTATCTGGAATGCCCATTTTTGTTTCAACAGCCTGGTAATGAATGACCTTCCATGCATGAGTTCATCTGGTGTAAAAGATGAGCTTCTGGCTTATCTGCACATGAGAGAGTTACATAAACATTGTTTAATTCACTTTTAAGACTCCGATTTGAGATTGCGAAAGTCTCCCAACCTACCCCTCCTCCTCTCCACAACTTCACGTGCTACTGTCACACAATGGAAACTTTTAGCCCCTAGGAGGGAGGCGGGACTTGAACGCAGGCAGCATGTCACTTCTATGTCCGGCCTTCTTTGCAGCAAATAGCTGCACACCATGGTGATCTCCACTTCATTCCTACTCACGTTGTTTCTTTTTAGACTTTGGCGTTCAAGGGCCGCCTCTCTTAAAGGGGAAAAGGCTCTTCTTGGCAGAGGCATTTATGTTCAAAGCCTTCACGAATACATCTAAATGTAATGCCAAGACGGGAGTGTGCACTGTGCAAACATTCACTGACATGGCTGGTGTGGTGAATGGCTGGCAGTGAAGCAACGGGCAACCTAACAGGGATTATGGAAACAGCACAATGCTCTCCTCTGTTTCTTTTCCCCATTTTTAGCCTAAATTCAATATCAAGACAATCTTTTTTGTGCCTGTTGTAAACTAATTCAAAGGTATGTTTAAGCTCACAAATGCTGATAACGTCAACCTCGACTTAAACACTACAAGACACACCAGTTCAAAGACATGCGAAGTGTGTGGATGAGGAACAACAATGTTGTTAGAACCCAAACGGGAAGCCTCGTCAGTCTGGCCGGGAGTGTGAAGGTCAAAATGGCTTTCTGTGTGTGTGTGTCTCTCCTTCTACTCCCTCACACTCCTACCACCTCCACTCATTCTCTCCGAGGTCAGGCGGACCTTTAGAGCCGCCCAAATGTCAGGGTTTACAGAAGCAAGATTAACTTCCAGCGTTATGGAACAGTTTGCATGTGTGTAAATGAGAATGTCCCAAAAACAGTTTGTTCTTTTCATTTTTCCATATCAATGACAAATAATAACATGGAATTTTCCTGTTGCCTCAATTACTTTTAAGAGCACGTGACGGCAAAGCTTGTCAACCAGGTGACAAACAAACGCTTCAGGTATTTCACTTTAATATACAATGATTTACAGCAAAACTGAAAATGTAGAACAAGACATAAAAACATCTTTCAAAAGTTAGTCAAAATCATCAACTACACAACAACATTCTCCCAACACTGTCGCATATGGTACTTATCAAATCATGCCAGTCAAAACAACTATTAGCGTTAAAGTACATATAGTTCATTCTGTATCTCTTCAGTTTGGTGATTCAATCTCAGAGCTTTTACGTACAAATAGTACCCAACATCTGAACACTTTTGGGCATGTCATATCTTCCACATCAACCAATCTGATTTGTTACCTGGGGGTGCAACCCTGTCCTGGTATGTGGGCTTGTAGTTGCTGAGAGTCAGAAGCATGGCCTGGATGGTGCCAATGAAAATTCCAGCCAAGCAGCCATAGAAGATAACGTAGAAGCTGAAGATTTTGACTGCAAAGAAAAATGTATAGCATGAAATCAATGGGATGTTTCAATGTGTTCAGTTTCCAAAAACACAAAACTCAAATGTTTAAAATGTACCCACATTCAGTCCACATTGTTTTGAAAAGCATTTAACTTTACCCTATGTATGAGGCATAAAATGAGCATTCAAAGTTGGCATGACACAAAAATTCACCTCATCTAGTATTTTCTTTACACGTTATAGTTTTTTCTGTGAATGACTCATCCATGCACACACTGCATTTTTAAAAATTTGTTTTGACCATGTATTTTTAAATCAAAATGCCATAACTCAATCTTCCGGTGAAATGCTGGACCCCTTTGGCACAATCCACTGCAAGCTCACATTCAGATCTGCCTTCATCTAATTAGCAACTACAATAATCAATTTCACGCTGATGTACATTCGGAAGATAAGATCAGTCGCTACTTCCATTTCATCGTGGCTTTAAAGCGACAAAGCACCAAAGACTAAACTATGGAAGTAGCGACTGATCTTATCTTCCGAATGTACATCAGAGTGAAATTGATTATTGTTGTTGCTAATTAGATGAAGGCAGATCTGAATGTGAGCTTGCAGTGGATTGTGCGAAAGGGGTCCAGCATTTCACCGGAAGATTGAGTTATGGCATTTTGATTTAAAAATTCTGAGGAAAAAAGCTGACTTTATAACCCACAATTGTGAGTTCACAATTCTAAGAAAAAAGTCAGAATCGCCAGATATAAACTCACAATTGCAAGAAATAAAGTTTATATGAGTTTATATCGCACAATTTTCAAACAGAATTGCGAGTTAATAGGGGTGGGGAAAAAATCGATTCACATTGAATCGTGATTCTATCTTCTACCTATTTGTATTGATTCACAAATTTAAAAAATCGATTCTTTAAAGTGTGACATTTCTTTAACTTTGCAGTACAACTTAAAATTATTAATCACAATAACCCCCGAAAAAGGGCTCCAAGCGGGGCTTTGATTTTTTTCCAAATTCAGTTTTCTTTGAGAGTGTGTGGAGTATACACGTAAATACAGTCTGTTGTGTCCTACGCGAACGTAAACAGCTAGGAGAAAATTGGATGTGTAACACTATATTAGATATGTGGATTCCTTCTTAAAGGGACAGCAGCCTCATAAACTGTTGCCGTCTGTTTCTGTTTTATTTAATTTTTTTTATTGTAGGCCTATTTGTTCTATTTTTTGGTAATTTGCTTCATTGTTCCTATTTTTAATAACAAAAATAAAATAATATGTCCTGCCTTGCTATATTACAGAGACTGCCAGTCATGTGTGTAATGACTGCAGTCAGCTTAAATGCCATTTGTTTTATAATATTGGGTTGATTAAAATGGGAAGAAAAACAGGTTCACATTTAATTTAGTGGGAAAATAGAATCAAATCTATGCATATATCCAATCAAAATTTAATTCAAAATCGAGAATCGGTTTTTAATTGAATCGTGACCTCAAGAATCGAATCATAAGGTACCAAAAGATTCCCCTACGAGTTAATATCTCCAATTCTGACTTTATTGAATGATTTGAATCTTTATAATTTTCCTACTCGCAATTGCGAGTTTATATCTCAATTGTGAGAAAAATTGTGACATATAAACTCAAAATTGCAAGAAAAATAGTCACAATTACCTTTTTATTATTATTCTGTAACAGAATCAGGCTTCTAACAGTATTTAAACTACTAAGAATAAAGAGAAACAAAACCCCACTCAGCTGTCTTCTGAGATAAGTGACTTGTGAAACGCTAAATTAAACGCTAAATGCACTGATTCTGTCTTTGATTCAGTTTTACTGATCATAAAAAATATATATTTCCAATAATATATAAAATACCAACACAAACATGCCAGAAATGTGGGTCTTGGGGCCATTCTAATTTTCCAAACTGAGGTAGCCAGCTGCCTTCTGAGCCCAGCCATTTTATGCAAAGTTGCCAGTAATCATGAAACAACCCAAACTTTCCTGTCTGAAGTGACTGCGACAACAGAAATCCCAGTGTCTGTATGACACAACAGCAGAATGCGACCTGCAGAATAACATTCCTGTCTGTCAGTTACTGTGGTGGTAGTATGTGGGCTTCATTGAAAGCGGCCCCCCAACAACCACTTCAAACCAGTCGCCACCAAACACAAGGGTCGGTTTGTCTGTGTGTGTGGATGATGAGGTTATACTTCCTTTCCTTCAGCCCTGGCACTAAAACCTTTGCCGCTTCTAAAATCTACAGGAAACACATTCAAGTTTGAATACAGTCCCACAAACAATAGTTTTATGTGTCATACTCTCAGTGTGGACAGAGGAAGAAGCTTGTCCCTGAGGGTATAAATAATAGGATATCTGTTTTTAAACCACTATGATGTTTAAAGCCTTATTAAACCCACTTTCACGAAGAGTAAGAGTAAACATGCAAACAGTGAACGCAACGCCTCTATTGGCTGTTAACTATGTCATTCAGTCTCTCACACTTCTCATTGGTTTCCCTAAGGCTCCACCAAAACCAATAATCATGTAACAATACATTATTTTCATGTAGTCTCCAGTTACAGTATTTTGCGGGCAGCAGCCTGAGTGAAAAAAAAGGACAACTTTCCATAAACAATTATCGCCGACGGCAATAGAGAATGAAAGGTGTTAAATCGATACAATAAAGTCCAAAACTCCTCTTTAAATGAATAATGCGGGCTCTAATGAAATAATATGCGTCAGTGAAAATACTTCCTCTACCGCTAGCATCTCCTTACTCTCTCAACCCGGACGGTTTGTTCGCGTTTGCCAAATTCGTCAAACCAAACTATAAACACGTTAATTTAAAGTCTACGATTTTACGAAAACTTTACTAAACGTGTCGCAGACATTTCTATTCATTTTAAAATGAAACTTCAAGCACACAGAGAGAGCCTAGCTGGCTAAGCTACATGTGACGGACTCCCACATGTGTCAGACTCAAACCTGTTTCATGATCTTTCCATCCGTTTCATTGGTTAACTACGTGTTTTAAACAAGTTATTGAGTCTTATTAAATATTAAAAGCATTTTATTATAACGCGTGGTTAGTGGATAATGTAACTTTTTAATAACAGTAAAATGTACATAGCCTACATCAGGAGGGCAGAGATAAACACAAATGTTAACTGATAAAATAAAAACTGTCAGCTACAGTCTCCAGCTTTAAATGCCTATATTAAAATGGTAAACTCCGCTGATATATATTTACAACGATGGCAGGAAGAGGAATCAGTACTAAATTTATTATTATTATTATTATTATTATTATTATTACAATATTAACTGTAGGCCATAATCTAAACAAGCCAAATTACTTGGAGTCACCTTGACGAAAGAAAATAGTCACCAGTACAAACACACTCATGTCATAGGCTATGTCTATGACTGAAATTTGCTGAGTTTTTTTTTTTTACTCTTCACTGTGAAAATGTTGTTTCCATCCATGCCACAAAAACTTCTACTCGATTTTCTTAGTAGTTGATATAAGTAAAATGAACTGATCACTGCAGGTTGTAACTTTGAAACCATTTTGATGCCTCACAAATCTACGATCAAAATTACATTTTCTGTTTTATTGGTTGGAAAATTGCAAATTGTCCTTGCTGACCATTTCAGATGAAGCTGACTGACATATCTCCTACACAGTAATAAAACATCCGTATAACAACGACCTTCAAAATAACCTTGTTTCTTTTCAAACACCCCCAGCATGGACCTAAACGTTAACATTTAAGTAAACAATTGATTAAATATAAAAATATTTTGTGTAAAGCACTGTTTTCATAATTTTTCCATTCATCCGTCGATGCCATTTCACCACCTTGTGGCTCATCACGCGCATGAGTCACTGATGATCAGTCCTTCCATTAACGTTAACGTACATGACTATAACTCGATTCTTTCGACACACTCTATGCACTAGAACACTATTTATCAATCAGCTTTGTTTATACGAATACTT
>JAPMNU011485318.1:0-14869 GCA_029874995.1 Alburnus alburnus | reverse complement strand
TCATTCATTCATTCATTCATTCATTCATTCATTCATTCATTCATTCATTCATTCATTCATTCATTCATTCATTCATTCAGTTTCATTGGTTCTTCATTGATCTTGCCACCCTGTTTGTTGGGCTTTGTTTCTCTCTTCCCATCATGCTTTGCATAAAGCAGGCCTGCCATCTCATGTCATCATCTATGATCACCATCCATGACTGGCACACAATAAATGGCTCTTTTCTGAATGCCAATATTTGACTGTGCAGCGCTTGATGGATGAATCATGAGCAAATTAAATATGTATATTTTTCTTGTCAAAAACAGAATGAGACTCCGGAATCCGAGGCAGAAAAAAAACAAAGATCCATGTTTTTACCTGTCATACATTTGTGACACTGCAGTCATATTTTGTTCTTGGCCGAGTCTCGTGTATTTACGATTGCCAAAGCCTGCGGCTCGACTTCCACTTACCTTTCCACCGTCTGCATGGTTACCATGGCAATGGTTACCGATGGAGACCAGGAGTTCAGGGAACTGGGAGACGGGGCTGCAGGGGAAAGAAGATTATTGGATGATGGAAGGTTAGTTAGGAATATTGCTGCCCTTTTTACTTTGAGAGATTTTATGAAGCACAGATGGCCTGAAAGTGGCAGGAGGAACAGCTCTGAATCCCGAAGCCAATGTTCATTTTGTTTGACATAAAGACTAAAAGTGTGGTTGAAGACATTAAACATAAGCACATAAACTAGTGTTGGTCAATCCTAATCCCTTAATAAATGAATATACTCAGTACAGGTTAGGCTCTGTTGAAGGCAGTAGTAATAATATATATGTAAACAAAAATATACCATAAACAAAAAATACACACTTTAAAAAATAAATAGATATCACGATTCTCCCATGATTCTGAATAGACAACTAAACAAAATAACATGTAATTTACTAGAGGTTCTAACAAAATGTTAATAGTTGCAGTCTATTTGAAATAATTTTATTAATTTGAATTATTTTTAAAAAAAAATCGGTTTGATTCAATGACTCACTCATAAAGTCTTCACTTGTTTCATTACTGGATTAATCAGCGTATTTGAATGAATCTCTTGAACGAATGATTCAATGGCAAATACATTTTTTAACAGTCACTTGTCGCCATCTACTGGTGTAACGTTGTAATGACACAATCTTTATTTCAAGCTTCAAGTTACTTTTAAAAGATAATTTGCTCTATTTTGATCACTACCTTAGACATCAGTGTTTGCACATTTGAACTATAAAATTTTTGAGTTCTGTAATAATCATGTGATAACATGATATTGTGTGGTTGAAAACACTGTTTGTGAAGCTGTTTCATACCTATTTGAATGTTTTGCTGTGATTGTACTTGTCAAAGGTTGAGAGAGAGAGCCGAATCGTTGTAATTAAGTAATAAGATCACGTGGGTGTTTGAATCCAGATTGAGATCTCTTAACGATTAACAGTGCAGGTCTAATATATGTGTATTTGGTGTGGAAAAATCAGAAAGGGACGGGTCATATGCACTGTATCTGTATGTTTTACATGGATCAAATTCAGTTCTAAGATTAAAAAAATATGTACCATATAATATATATATATATGTTTACCTTTTGAAGGCATCCTCAAAGGAAGGTTTTTGTCAGGTTTAGCTTACCTCTGTCTGAACATATTTTAATGCTCACTTCAGAACATTAATGATATTATGTTTTGCCCAGCCATGTTTGAGCCTGTAGTAAAGCATTAATCGCCCCTCCTCTTGTTGTCTGGGCTTCTATAATTTATTTTCATAGGCAGCACACAGGCAATCCTGTCCCGGTGCTCCGCCACAGATTAAAATGTGACAAAAATGAACGCCAGCCACATTGATCATGTGGACAGGAATGTTGGTGGGAGGGTTGGAGACTCGATCCGGCTCTCCGACGGGAGATTGATGCACAAGGCCATTGTGTGTCACTCTGGAGAATACACTCAGCTGCTTTGATTTTGTGGTTTATCACAGATGTTCCTTATTGGCAAAGTTTGTGTGTGTGGTTGCACTGTTTAAGACTCAGAAGAGAATGTCAAGAGGGCAGCTGTCTCTCTCCGAACAATAATGTCTGAAGCGCATAGCTTATAATATATTCTCCTCAGTGGAACAAGTGTTGTGGTAGATGGCTTGTTCAGTATTTATGATTTTTTTTTTTTTTTTTTTTTCATTTTTCCAGTTCATAGTATGATTGTCAGTTGTTTGCAGTGTTGTAGTACTCGACCGGATGAGTCCTAAAAGTCTTGTCTAATACAGGTCTCAGTCCTGTCTCAAGCACTATATTGCTGTAGATAACGTTTTGTAGTCTGTGCATACGCTATGGAGGTTTGCATCACATTGACACAAAACCAGGCTTCATTCACCCCAAAGGAAAGCATTTACACTGTGTGAATTGTCCAGACTAGATAGATAGATAGATAGATAGATGGATGGATGGACTGACTGACTGACTGACTGACTGATTGATTGATTGATTGATTGATTGACAGACTGACAGACAAACACTCAGCCATTGACCACTAACAGCCTGTTTACTGTCTGATGCATATTGCACACAAAACTGGTAATGACTTGTGAGAATAAGCTCCAGTCAGATTGCCCGACTGCAATGCAATTTCTCAGAGTCTGGCTGAACAGGCTTTTTATCAGTCCACTGGGGAAATGCATTTAAAAGCACTTGAAAGGAAGAACTAAACAATGGGTTTGCCCAAGTGTGCCAGGTTTGTGGCTTCATATCTTCAGAGATTGTGTTTTGAGACATTAAGTAGCAAGTAAACTAGACATCCATTCCGCGGTTCTCTGCTAGAATATGATGTAATGCGGGCCAGACTTCATGCCGCGAGTCAACGTCTGGCTTTGTGTGCCATTTCCCAAAGAACCAAGTCAAATGTAATAGTTGCCTTGCATGTAATTGGCAGATGCCAAATTAAGAAGAGTGTTTCTAACCTTCAATCCTGTTAAGGAAATTCAGCATTATATCTGCTCATTAACACAGTTGCACCTCCTCGCTCTCCGAGGATTCTGACGAGCTCTGCAGATATTCATAGCATCCCGCTAATGGCTTTTTTGTAGATTGTCTCACGTCTTAATTACTTTGCTTTACCTGCTAGACAAGTTCTCTCCCATAATCCCCTTTATATAACTCTGACTCCAAAAGATTAGCCAAAATAAGTTCCATATCTAATTAACCCTAATGCTCCCCTCAGTGGTTTTCAACTCCCATTGTTGCTTTGCATTCAAGACCCTATAAAGCCCCTTCCAAATTGTTTCCTGTTGCCATATTGATTCATTCAAATTGGGCGACTTAAAGGCCTCGAGATGCTGTGCAGATTATGTGGGAGACTNCCCTAAAACTCTAATGACGGCAGACACGAGGACCAATGTGCATTAATGACTGTGGTGTCAACTGACAACATCTGTGCACTCTTAAAGCTCTTAGCTGCCGGGAATCTCTAGACGCCAGAGCCAATTCAGAGCCATTAGCCCCGCTTTATCAGAGCGTCTCTCCACCGGAGTGGGTGGGCTTTCCAGGCCTCCAAAACGTTCACTCACGCATTGGAAGAAGGGGTGATGTTAAACAGAAAAGGGATATATTCCTGGAAATGCCAGAAAAGTAGTTTGAACAGAAATATTACTTACAAAAGAAAGCAAATGTGCACATACCTGTATAAAAATAAAAAAAATTAAAAAAAACACATTTGATGGAGGAACCATGCCATTTCAGCTGGTTCTACTAGTCTTTGTGCCCTTTTTTCGTGACCTGGGACTCGTACTTCACATCACGAGTGCAGTGCTGTATCAGGTGAGCTTCAGAGCAAGTTTACTACAGCAGAAAACACACACATATGGAGCTGCTTATGTGATGCACATTGTATTCGTTTCCAAGTCATGCACTATGGTTAAAGTGTTTTGAGATCATGACATATTGTTCAAGGAATCGTGCAAAAAATAAGTCTTTATTAATCAATAATCTATGGAATCCTCTTTCCGCCACGGAATGGAAAATAAAAAAAGTAATTGCGACTTTTTATCTCACTTTTTATCTGAGTTTATATCTCAGAATTGCATGAAATAAAGTCGCAGTTGTGTGTTATGAAGTCAGAATTGCGTGATATAAACTTGCAATTGCAAGAAATAAACTTGAAATTCTGACTTTTTCTCAAAATTGCATGTATATATTTTGCAATTCTGACTTTATAACACGCAATTAGGAGATATAAAGTCAGCACTGTATTATATAAAGTCACAATTGCGTGTTATAAAGTCAGAATTGTGAGATATAAAGTCACAACTACGGAAAAAAAAGTCAGAATTGCGAGTTTATAACACGCAATTGCAAGTTTTTATCTCGCAATTATTACGTTATGTCTCTCAATTCTGAGATAAAAAGTTTCAATTATCTTTTAAATTGTTTTATTCTGTGGCGGAAGCAAGCTCCCAGTTATAATTACTGTGAAAAGGAATAAAAGTTGTTGGTGTTTTACTGCCACTAGTGTTCATTTCAGCTGGAAACTGCAGTTAATTGTTTGCAGAAATAGGTTTTGGGAGTTTTGCCGTCAAGTTCTTGTCAAGATGGGAGGGCTGTAATTTTCAAAAAAAGAAGGTCGGACTTGGCTTGAGACTCTTGGTTGTGCCCTTGTTGAACCCTCACTAGTTTATACTTACACATTCTTATTGTAGAAGGAACTGCAAGCTTGAACTCAGGTTTAGTGATAATCCTTTACTTTCCTCTCTGTGGCTCCTGTGAGACTGACGAAGCATTTGTGACAGAACTTTTTTTTTTTTTTTTTTTTTTATGGGATGTCCAACAGCTGTTGGATGTCTGAGCCTGGCAGAGTTGTCTGAGATGAGGACTTTGGCGAATGGTGTAGCCTTCAGATGAGAGCCCAACTCACTGACTTCTTGGGAATTGCTTAGATATTTTCTTTTCCCAGGCTGCCATGTTTCTATACAGTGAATGTTTAGCCAGAAGCACTGGCAGATATTTAAAGTAAAAAAAGGAAGCAATTCCCTCTGTCATTGTGACTAACAGAGAAATATGCTGTTGAAAAGAATGGAAATCTGTGAGGATGTAAGAAGTTTGCTGTGTCAGTCATGGGTTGTCATTCACCAAGTGAAGAACACACTGTAATTTTAGGTTACTGTTAAGGCTTTTTGATGCCATAACAATCCCAACATTATCTACTTTTTGCCGTGGGATGCCTGACTAAACAATTCAGTGCCGGATTGACCTCTTGCGTTATTGCCACTCATAACAGGCCCGGCACAGTAATTACAGTCCATCTCAAAATGTCAGTGAGAAGGGCAGAGCTCAGCGAGGCTTTACTCCCGCAACTGTTGACTATTTCTCTCTCTTACAAGAGCTTATTTAAAGAAATGTGCCACAAGGTGTGAGCGACTTCACCCACCAGTGCTAATTTACCACTGTAATGAGCATGCAGTGATGCATGATTATCAGGCAATTATATTTGGTTACCATGCAAACAGGGTGCATCATGGGACATCATTAAAGACAGAGAAAAACAGCATCACAGAAAGAGAGCTCTGTTTTCCAAATGGCAGCCATTACCGTAACACCGGCCCGTTTGTTTCTGATTTCCATGAATATTAAAAGGCGCTCTGTTCTTATGTCTGCGGTGTCATCTGGCATGACAAATTGAGATTCAGTTGTGCTTCCAGTCAAAATAAATTGATGCTTACCATCAGGTGAAGTTTTTGGAGAGTGAGTAAGAGCTGATTTAATTTTTAAGCTCTCATAAATAACTGAGACGGCGGGTTATTAGGTGAGAGATAAATTATCGATGACCAATAATCAAGCACATTCCCTCCACTAGCGTCAGTGTCGTTTACATTGACAATCATGCTGATATCCACGATGATAGACAGCAGCGCAGCATTTAAAGGATTAGTTCACTTTCAACATTTTTTTTGCTGATAATTTACTCACCCCGATGTCATCCAAGATATCCATGTCTTTCTTTCTTCAGTCGAAAAGAAATTAAGACATTCCAGGGTTTTTCTACACAGAATTGACTTCAATGGCAACCAATTATACCAATGTTCAAAGAAGGTTCAAATGTCCGTCTCAATACAGCTTCCAAGTCTCGACACGATCCCAGTCAAAATAAGGGTCTTACCCATACACAAAAGAAATATATTTTAAATTTCTTTTGTGTATGGGTATCTAGCGAAATGATCGGTCATTTTCTAAAAAAAAAATAGATATATATATACTTTTTAACCACAAATGCCCGTCTTGTACCATCTCTGAGATGCGCCACTTATTACGTCATCACGTTGGAAAGGTCACAAAAAAAATTTAAATAATAATAATAATTCATTAAAACAAAGATGTCGGACGATTTTGAAGTTGGAGGTGAAACTGAGATGAAATTTTTCGCCCTTCCCTACCTTTTTGAACCGGAGAACACTGAAAAATAACTTAGATAGATGACGTGACACATGACCTTTCCAACGTGATGACGTAATACGTGGCACATCTCAGAGATGGAACACAACGAGCATTTGTGGTTAAAAAGAATATATATATACACATGTTTTGTTTTTTAGAAAATGGCCGATCGTTTTGCTAGATAAGACTCTTATTTCTCGACTGGGATCGTGTCGAGACTTTGAAGCTGCATTGAGACGGACATTTGAACCTTCTTTGAACATTGGTACAGTTGGTTGCCATTGAAGTCCATTCTGTGTAGAAAAATCCTGGAATGTTTTCCTCAAAAACCTTTATTTCTTTTCGACTGAAGAAAGAAAAACATGGATATCTTGGATGACATTGGGGTGAGTAAATTATCAGCAAAATATTGAAAGTGAACTAATCCTTTAACATCTCTGTGGTATTGGTATTTGAAGTACACAAAGAAAAGCGATGCTAACACTAGCTAGAGAACAACTGAATACCTCTTTAAATGATTCACAGAAATGTGACATCATCGTAGTGCATTCAGGAAAAATCTAGACCCCAATTTGTAATTTGGAATATCCAATACCCGGAAATCTCTGTGACATGTGACTCATGACTCTTCATTACCGCAGAGCATCTCCATGTATCCCAGTGTGATGCTTCTTTTTTCAAGTTTATTGTTACCGTAAACTTGATTACATTAAGGATAATGGGAATAAATGACTGTGAAAACTATGAACTTGATTCTGTAGTAGTGAGCTTGAGCCTTGAACGCTCTCTCTCTCTCCCTATTGTCCGGTGTGTGAAATGAGGTCACATCTGTTGGACTGATGTCCGTGTCTCTGGGGTGGTGTGCGACTCTCACTAACTCTTCAGTAATACCCCGCCATAAGTCCAAGGGACGGACAAATTGCTGGACAAATCTTCCCCATGTGCAACGTCAGAGCCGAGGAGCAGACAGAGAGATAGAGAGATAGAGAGATAGAGAGATAGAGAGATAGAGAGAGTGAGAGAGCGAGGGGTGGAGGGAGGGTGGACAGATCGACTGGACATATTGTGCTCCGTGTGTGTTGGGAGGGGGTGGACACACAGCCTGAGTGAGTATTAAAGGCCACGGTGACACGGTGGAAGATTATTATTCAATTTTCTTTGGCTAAATGAAAAGGAGTTATTTTTTCTATCATTATTAACTTATTCTGAACTCCCTTAAACGCCTCAATTGTAGTCTTGAGTTTTCTTCCAGGAACGAACATGTCACAAATATCTTATCCCTTATTTAAATATTACGCGGTTATGGAAAGTGGCGGGACATTTCCCAAACACGCTCGAAACGCTTGACCAATCACAACACACTGCTCCTGCCGACCAATCAGAGCACAGTGTGCTTTTCAGAAGGAGGGGCTTCATAGAGACAGGAACTAAACAGAGCGTTACTGACAGACTGGGAAGAGAGGAGCTGCAACAATGGAGAATATGAGGAAAATATATATATATATATATATATATTTTTATCATTCAAGCATGAATTCTAATCTAGTAGAGTCCAAAAACGTTGTAAAAGGACATACTATAGCCTCTTTAAAATTGAAGAGATAAATGTCACCAATATCCCGTTTGATTATGAACAATAATGCTGCATTATAGTGGCGAAAAATTGGCTTCACAAACAATTTGAACAAAGACATAGCTTTGTTCCAAAACCTTGTGAGCAGCCTATCAACTCAGCATTTCTAGTTTTGGTACAGAGCTTTGTTTCTTCTGCTCTTTGAAGGACATAATTGGACTAAGCTTGGGTTGAGTATCACTGGTGTTCCTCTCCTCACTCTCTCTTCAGATCTGTCAGTCTAAGAGACAGTGTCTCAAAGCCCAAGGAAAAACAGCCTCTATGGTCAAATAAAACCCTCCCCTGAGAGGGAATGAAAAAGAGAGGAAACAGAGACCAAAAAAGGAGACAGCGACGGCAGGCGGGGTATCCGACTCTCTGATCCGCTCTTGGACTGAAGTGGGAGGAGGCAGCTGGCACAACACATGGCACTTAAACATCATACTGTGCGAAGAGACGGCGGCACGCAGCTCTCGGCACAGGCGTCCACTCCGACTCTAATAAGCTTGCTCGCATGTCAGAGCCGCCCATAGATCCCTGTGGGCAACAGAGCTTCCCATCTACCCACATCCCAACACCCCAGGAGTCCCAGACTGAACAGATGCTGGAACGTCTGCATGTATCATTCTGTCCTTAACTCTGTTCCAAAACCTAGTCAGCTACCTACATAGACAACTGCTTTCTGTCCAAGAAACGCAATCAAAATGGAGCCTCAACCCTGCCGGACTAATATATGTAGTGTGTTCATGCAAAGCAACCAGGACACTCAACCAAAGTCCATTTCAAGGAAAGTCAGTTCGCTCCATGGCCAGATTTGCAACACCCCCAACGCATATTTCAGGCATGCAAAACAACCGAAATCTCAAAAACTGCATATTGCAGATCAGCAATAAATTCCGACATGAACTTTCACGTTAAGTGCAGTCCTAAGCACGAGACTCAGGTTTCTGTGGATGGGGCATCTAAAAGTAGCAGTAGTGATGCAATGAATTTACCAATTGGTAAATTGGTAAACTGATTGGTTCTTCTATTTACTTGCTTAACTAGAGACGCCATATTGTGTATTGCAGTTTCTCCCATTCATAGCAATACGAGTGAACTGTCTTTGGTGTTTTATAGCCTTTGGCTCGACTTGCAGTTGATTGCAAGAGAGTTTGGCATTAGCATTTTTGCCAAACTTTCACTGCAATACTCTAGCATAAACATATAGCTTTGAAGAGTCAGTTTTTAATTAGAGTGAACCATTTTTAATGAACATTTTTTTTATATATATTATAAGGATGTTTTTTTAATCAAAATGTATCATGATTTATCTGCCATGTTGTTGTTTTTTTTCTTGTTTTTTTTTTTTAGCTTGTCCCAGTGCATTCTCAAATTATGCAGTGCTACCTTTGAGTTTGGCCAATATAACTGTGCTGCATGCTGTTTGGAAAAACCTTCTTGGCTGCAGTCATAGTCAGCTCACTCGATTCTGTCATATTATGAGCTCGCAAAGATGTGTCCTTTTACTTATGCGGCATGTGTTTTGTATGCCCGTGTCTGTGTATGTTTCATGTGATTTTTGCCAGAGAGATAAATGTAGTCTGTGCCTCTAATGTTGACGTCGACGTTGCCAGCTCTGGGAGTTTTTTCCTTGGCGCAGATGGTAGGAACAGAGAGAAGCAGGTGCTGGGTTAGGTTCATCTGTGTTGTGTTGTTTTTATCCTAGAGTTTGTCCTAAAGCCATGGCTTCCTCTGCTGTGATCACCTGGTGAACAGATGACAGGGATGATCTTCACTTGCCATCCATGTTGCTGGAGGTGTGATTTACTTTATATGCCCTACTGTGTGGCACTTTACTCTGGCAAATGTCTCATTAAGTATTTATGGAATGGACCACTGGAGGAAAATAGGGGAGGGCCATGTCTTTTTATTCTTTGTTGAGGGGAGGGTCATCCAACTTTTTTTTGTCTAGGGGGAGGGTCACCCAACTTTGGTATTCATGAAAACATCAACATTTCAAAGTGTTTTGTGCATATTTTTCCATGTAGCTCTCTCAGTCTCGACCCCCCCCATCGCTAGCAGATGGGTCTGACCCAACAAAAATCCAGGTTGGCGCTATTTGACAGTGAAAAAGTGCATCATGTCAGAACAGAACGCCAATGAAATGTTTACCCGGCAAAGCTTTAAAGCATGAGCAAATAATGAACCTTTGTGATTGCGAATAAGTGCAGAGTCCTGTGAGTGTAACTCTACCGCTGCGTTAACATGTGATGTGAATGTACGTCTAGTTTTAGAGTATTGGGACTGAGGCGCCAGAACTGCAGCTGATAGAATGTGCGCTGTAGCACGATACTACCATCTTTTAGTTCCCATGCTTATTGTGTTTCCACAACAATGTTAGTGAGTAAATCTACTGAAATGGCCACCATAACAGTGGAGTGTGATGTGTAAGATAAGAAAGCAGTGTAGTGCTTTTACATATGCTGCGTTTGCATTGCGTAAGTGAGCCACGGCTGTATAACACATAATCACTATTTCTGTTTCAAATCCAGAAATTATCAGCAACTTTTATTAAAAAATAATAATAATAATAATAATTGTCAGCATTGCCATTTTCTTTGTACACATATACATTCTTTAATATACGTATTCACGTTTAAACACCACATGCTGTGTTATAATGTTAAAACATTAAAACACAGCATGCCAGAGGCATTGCATCCACAACAAATATTTATATTTATTGAATATAAAAAAAATGTTGTTACTTCTCAGTAGATTTAATGTAGTTTATGAGGATGGCATATATTTAATCTAAATGTTTATATCAGAAGTAACACATAGTTTAAATCATTATTTTATTTATTTAAACTGTTATTGTGAACATGCACTGTATTTATGATTAGGACTCATTTGAAAATTTACGCTTTTACGTCATCTGCCATTAGATAGGTTATATGCGTCAGTTTCACTAAACGGCCCAACCCGCTCGCTGGCGCGGACATTTACGAATGGATATTTGCTTCAAGTGATAGGCTTGGTGAGTGAAATTATATTTGTATTATCTTTCTGTATATGTAGAATTTTCTTTAGATTTTCTGTTTAAAAGACAGAACCATCGGTGTCGCCAAACTGCTCCATCTCCAAAACGTTCGTACGCATGGGTCAGAGTTTGCGTGCAGGTGCGCACATTTTCCCTCAAGTTTGTTTTTATAAATCACAGCGTCGGAAGTGGCGTACGCCTCTGTCAGGGCCTGTGTTGTGCGTACGCGGTTATAAATGAAGCCCCTGGAACGCATTGCCGGACCGCATCCGCGTGCAGTGTGAAAGCTCTAACCTGTTAACATGGGTGCGGGGAAAAAATACGCACTGCATACACACTGCACACGGAGTATGTGTGAAACGGGTAAGTCGTTTGTAATGGTTGTAAAAAAAAACAATGGCTATCTGAACATATCTGCCAAGCACAAACCAGTACACAAGTAAACAATAAATTATTGGGGAGGGTCATGCCTTTTTTCACAATCATTTTGGAGGGTCATAGAAAAATGTATTGCTGTCGAAGGAAGGGTCAAGTCTATTTTGACTATAGAGCTAAAAACTCCTCCGGTAGCCCCTTAAATAAAATAAATAAAATAAAAAACGAACAGTCCCTAATACAAACTAATGAGAACTAGATGGAGAACTAGATCGATCACCTTCATTATTCACCAGGTGGATATTGTTTTGGAGTATACTTCAGTGGCTAGGTTTAAAATGGTGTTTTAGTAGACATAGTACATATTAACATTTTAAGAGGCTGATATTATAATGCCTACATTCTGTTCATATTCTGTTATGTTTTGCTTTTATCCAAGTTCTCCTCAGACGAGGATTAGATTGTTTGAGCTGCTGGTTCTGTATTGTGCATCTGTGCAATGGAACACCTTCAAAAGTTATTACTAATATGCCAGATGGTCTCCGAAGTCTGTCATGCATTATGGGTTTGTTTATTCATCGTTATCTTTTAAACAGAATATTACTGGATGTCTGGAGACCTCTTGTTTCTTGGCCAGGTGTTTGCCTGTGTAATGACATGTCTGGTGCATGGAATAAAAAAAAAAATAATAAAAAGAAAAATTAACTCAGTATGTACTGATGTTTAAAGACATTCATCTTGCTTACACAAAGTCGTGGTAGTAACATGGTGCAGTTATAGTAATACAGTTTTCTCTTGCCATTGTTTTACTTAGTACTCCAAAATACAACAAAAAATGCAACGTCTTACCATTGTACAAAATTGTGCAAATTTTCACGGTAGGACCATGAGGTTATAGACATGTCTCAAGCTCACTTTAAATTGGACATACTTCAAGATAAAAAGTCCCATTTGGTCAGCATTATTGTGCAGTACAGTTGCTCTTCCTTTGTCCATAACTTTTAAAAAAGTGTAGGTGTTTCCTGCACAGCTTGACTCCTTTTATCAGGATGTAGCATTTACAGTTCCATTCATAACATTTGCCAAGCGGCTCCATTGTTTTCAAGCTTAAGACAACAGACAGTGTGCACAGAGACTCCCAGGAGTGCTTGAAAGTTTAAAGAATGGCTTAGCCTCTCTCATTTTTCTGCATTTAACTTTGAGGGAAGTTTACTTTCAGTGGCTGAGCTCCTGCTGGAGATTAATGAACACATTTGGTCGGGGCTGCATTGTTCCCATCGAAAATGCCCATCTACAGCGCTATGATTTATGGACAGCCGGCAGTGCATGAGCTGTAATTTGAGAGGGGTTTGTTTTTCCTCATGAAGATGGAATTTTAAAATTCTGAGATTAATAACACCACTCTAGTCATTTTATATCATTCTGCAGGGAGAAGAAAAGAGGTTAGATGGGAACGGAAGGTACACAGCACAGGTTTCATCCTGGATGCCACGTGCGATAGTGTGTGCGTGTGTATGTGGTTATTCATTGATGTCACTTTATACACTAATTGTGACAATGTATTGAATCTGTACATTTAGCATGAAATGTGCTGGAGAGAATTATATGAAAATATTTGAAGAGCAGTAGCTGAATATTCATCTTGAGTAGGTCAGTGCCGGATCCTCATTTGCTTCCTTGGCTCTGATCTGCTGCGTGGTTCAAATAGTTGAATTAATGCTGTGCACATTCCCATGGGAAAGAAAAATCTCAAATGAGACCTCTATGATATCTTGATTTTGTTCTCTAATTAAAATAATGGTGAGAAAATGCAGACTTTTACTGATCTATTCAGCTTCTTAGATGATCCTTGTGAGAAACAAGTCCTACATCTCTTTCCTTTAGCATTTCAGAATATCTCAATGTCTTGAAATGAGGGCGAGCCCCAAATGGTCCAGCAGTCAATGTTAGGGCCTTAGACCCTTTTAGGCATTTGTGGAGTCATGAGTCTGGTTTGTAATTATTAAAAAAAAGATCATCCTGTGAGCAACATTTTATATGCAATTCCATGTCACACTGTGGCTTTTGGGAGGAAGTCTAATGAAAATGCATGGCAGAGCAGAAGAATGCAGTATTGTTTATAATTTGGTTTCATTCTTTCAAATAACGTTTCATGTTTAAGGCAATTAAAAATATTACACTGCTCACTTTATCTGTCAGCTCAGTACCGCTCTCTTGAAGAACAACTGCAGATTTAAGAGTATTACAAACTAACGGCTCAAGAGAGAGAGAAGGAATCTTTGATGTCCCTGACATGCCATGAAATGAGACAAACCATGGAGAAATTAATCTTCAGCTGTTTTATGTGCATTGCACCTTTAGGCCAGACACTCAAGCTGAAGAAGTAACAAGCAAAGCTCAGTGGCTCCTTACAAGATACTAAAAACATGAACAACGTTTGAAGTCTGTGGCCGTGCATCATGTATTACTCAAGCTTACCCAAATGCATGCTTAATTCTGTGCTCCTTGCTTAATTGTCAAGAGAGACTTAGCAAAGCCCCTTTTAAAGCATGCCAGTTCATTTGATGGTCAGCTATTTTTGAATCATGCAATCTCCTGTTTACCTGAATGAAAACTTCCAAAACAGTTTTGCATGTCATTAAAATCTGACAAAACGAGATTATAAAAACCAGCTAATGCCAACATGCATTCTAGAGTAAGTGCTGGTGTGAAGAAGATCAGTTTATTGGGACTTTCTTTAGCCTACAAACGAGTTCAAGTTGGGCATTCTCACGGATCAGCATCCTTGTTCAGGAGCGACTAGTCCTGCTCCTGAAGGGCCACTTATTTAGCTTTAATCCTAACCAAACACACCTGAACCAGCTAATCAAGGTCTTCAGGATTACCAGAGACCTCCAGGCAAGTGTGTTGAGGCAGGTTGAAGCTGAACTCTGCATGTCATTAGCACCCCAATTATACACCCCTTGTCAGTGTTGGTCCTAACACAGGGGTGCCCAGTCCTGCTTCTGTAAGGCCAACACCCTGCAGAGTTCAGCTCTATCCTGCACCAACACACCTGTCTGGACACCTTTAGCCCTCCTCAAGACCAGGGGCCTCATTTATAAAACTTTGCGTAGGATTTGCGTCAGAAGTGGCGTACGGATGAAACATAGGACGTCTGTATCCACAGAAATATTCGGATTTATAAAACCGTGCGCACGCACATCCTACGCAGTTTTCCCTTAATAAATCACAATCAATTCTAAATGTAGCGCAGCTTTTGCGGCTTCAATGTCACGCCCATAGTTGCCAAAAATAGTCTGTGAAACGCCCACAAGTTAATATTCATCGACTGCAAAATCATGGCAAACACAGAGAGGAAAACCAAGAAACGTAACTTCACTCAATGTGAAGTAGAAATTATCGTTGGCGAGGTGGA
>JAPMNU011485317.1:0-15386 GCA_029874995.1 Alburnus alburnus | reverse complement strand
CGGATCCACCGGTTTTCTTTCTCTGCGTCCAATTTTCTTTTCAGTCTCTTTCGTTCCAGCGCGCGGCTTATAAGCGGTCTCTTCACGCGGATCACAGCAATAAGACACAGGTGTTTGTCATTTGCACTTGACCTACTTGCTCGACCTCCCACTCGTCTCTTCTCTCTCCCATTACAGACCACGCTCCCCTCGCCACAAAAAGCATGTCATTATAAAAACAGAACTTGGCCTCATCCATGAACATGATTTTTCGATTCCCGTCTGACTGATTTACATCCACGGTGGAGTTTAAAACGACAGTTCCCATCATTCCACGCTCCTTCACATCGTCATCAAGCTACGCCTTTGTTGTTGTTTGGAATGTAGCGCCATCTAGCGGACAAAAATTGTTGCATATTGTATCTTTTAAATAAATGGCTTAATGAGCAGAAGAGACTTCTTTCAAAAACATTAAATAAAAAGTTATGATTACAAACGTATGACCAGTACTGTAAATCATAATGATATAAATGTATTTACTTTATTATAATTTATATTATATAATAAATTATATTATATTTACTTCATTTACTTTATTATAAATGTAATAATTTATGGATCATTATGCTTATTTTTTACCTTTAAATTTATGTATTGATAAATAATTATTAATTTTATTTACATTATTTTTAGTGTTTAAAGGAAACTACAATGATACGGGTGGATGTCCTGATTGAGATGTGTAATGTTGTCTTTTCTGTTTTACAGGCAAAATTTCAATAACCAGCATAAACCCACTTTCCCGAAAAAGATTTATTACGTCAACACCAAACTAGAGGTCCGCAAAATCCCCCGGGACCTCAACAACATCACCAAACTCAATGAGCACTTCAGCAAGTTTGGAACCATAGTCAACATTCAGGTAAACCTTCTGTGTAGATTAGATTATGAACTACATATTTGCTATTGTTATGTAACGCTTTTGTTATACAGGTCAACGAATGTAGTCGTGGTGATTGTGATGTAAAACTGTGTCCTGTGTTGTCGTTTCCACAGGTGGTGTTCGGGGGCGACCCAGAGGCAGCACTGATCCAGTACACAGCCAATGACGAGGCTCGGAGGGCCATCTCCAGCACTGAAGCCGTTCTGAACAACCGCTTCATCAGAGTCTACTGGCATAGAGAGCCCACATCCAGCACACAGGAGCAGGGACCCGGTCAGAACACAAACCCTGGCCAACAGCAGCCCACGTCACACAAGGTCTGAGACCCACTGATGGATGATCAGATTCAGAGAAAATTAAAACTGCAATGCACAATACATTATATTTCTATGCCATTTCATTGTGTTGCTCTTTGGAGAATGAGCTCCTGCTGCCCAGTCCTTCTATTGATAGTTCCCCCATAGAGACGTTTGTATCCATTTTAATAGATTGTTAACTCAAAAATGATTGATTGATATGCTTACTGTGACAGTTCATCGTCATTCGTTTATATACTTTGACCGAATTTCGTTTTGTGTGCAGGTCATTCAGCAGCACCCTGCAGGAGCTTACGTGCTGAATAAGACCTTCCCCAAACACCAGACTGCCACGGGGATCATGGGCGGCACTGAACCTACCAGCCCCAACCAAGAGCCATCAGTGGTAAAGAAAACTCTTGAGTGTTTGCACACATCTGTTCAGAGAGAATATAAGCAGAGGAGTGCGATATGGCTCTATATGAGCAGGGCTGTGATTAAGCCATAGGCACAAGAGAGAGCCACATCGCATGGCTACGAGCCTCCGTTACTAAACGTCACGTTAGGACTAATAACGAAGGACCTTTAAGTCACTTCATTGGAGAGTATAATGAGAGCGAGAGAGTAAACGAGTTCATTCTTCAGGTCAATCTTATATTCATAATAAAAAATGTCCTTTGAGGAAAGCGATATCTTAGTATCTTTTTTAACAGATATGGGGATTTCCCATGATAGCTAGTCAATACATTTGCCGGTTGCATCATGTGAGGTGTTCTTTAGAAATAGCCTTGTTTACAACCCTTTTCGGGTCGATTTCAATATAAAAGTCTTTGCTTTGCTTGACTCACTCATAAACCCAATACCAAATACAGCATATTTTTTATATAAAATAAAATGTTATTTAACAATAATAATTAAATGAACAATAATAGCCATTATAAAAGTATGAGGTTTGTACAATAGGAAATAAACACAAGCAAACAATTCAGTCAAAAGTATAAAAGCAGCACTATTAAGAAAGAAAGACTTAAAAGCACACTGTACTATTACTGCCAAATCGATTTGCTCTGGAACAAGTAATAGATTAATAAGACCAAAGATTACCCATTTAATATATGAATTATACCTCTTATTTATCCATTATCTACTGTATGTAAGAGTCAGCAGCAAATCCCCTAAGGATTGGTCGAGATGAAGCTGTTCTCAGCAGATGCATAAGCGCTGAACAGCCTCTGATGGCCATGAGCTCACATCTCCGAAAATGTCTCAATAAATTTTCAAATAGGGACTGTTTATATATAAATCGTATATTTAAGGTCTAAAACACCTCCAAAAACATTCTGTGACACAATAACAGTAGTATTTGTAAAAAATATAGTAGGTTTGCTGCTTTGATGCTTGCTGTGAGAAATGCTGCCAGTATAGATCCAGCAGAAACTACCAGTCAAAAGTTTGGAATAATTATAGTTTTTAAAAGATGTATCTTTTTCTCAACAAGACTGCATTTTAAAATGTAATTTATTCCTGTGGAATGGAATTGTTATTATCGGTGCGCAGTTATTAATAATGGTTTTATTTATATCAATCTTTTTTGTTGCTTAATATTTTTGTGGTAACACTGATACAGGGTTGATTTCAGGCTTATTTGGTCAAAATTAAATTTTTATAAATAAAAAGTTTAGAAGAACAGCATTTATTTGAAATCGAAATTACTTCACTGTAACTTTTGATCAATTTAAGGCATTCTTGCTGAATACAAGTGTTTTGTTGTAGATTTTCACTCTTTTGCACCTCGCTTTTAAATTGCTAACTCAAAGTAAAATGCGCACGGGCATTCATAACGGTGCGGAGCAGAGCGAGCGTTTTCAATTAATTTCAGTGGAAGTTAGGCTTCCATAGGACTGAACTGAAACTCTCGCTCTGCTCTGCGCCAGAGGACACACACCGTTATGAATGCCCGTGCGCATTAGCGGCAATTGCTTGAATGGTGGGTTCATATTATTCTTAATGGAAAAACACAACAACTAGAAAAACACAACTAATTCTTTCCAGGTTCCCTATTAGCAGTGGGTTTAAATCCATAATATTGCCAAATAGGTGCTTTTACATTTAGCTTTGAGACTAAATCTTCCGCCATCGTCTCATCAGTCAGCTCAGCTCAGCTCACTCTCGTGATAAATGAAATCTGACTCTTGCTGCTGATCTGTGCTGCGACTCTTTTTCGTGTTCAGTTTTTAATTGTAGTGTCTGTTCTCTGACTGAACAACATGATTTGTATTGCCATAAAAAAAAATCTAAACGACGGTGTAGACAGTGCTACGGTGGGCAAGTGATGTAGCCGAACACCGGTAACACCGACTATCGCAGCAAGCCTAGTTTGCACAAAAATATGAAGCAGCACAACTGTTTTCAACATTGATGGTAAAAAAATAAGTATGGTAAATAAGTAAATGGTAAAATAAATAGTAAAAAATAGGTCTACTAAATGAATAAATGTTTCTTGAGCAGCGAATCATCATATTAAAATGATTTCTGAAGGATCATGTGATACTGCAAAAATTAATGCAGCCTTAGTGAGCATAATAGACTTCTTTCAAAAAAACATTTAAAAAAATCTTCCAAACTTTTAACTGATTTTGTGTCTATATTAAAAACAAGAAAACACATAAACATGTAATAAATGTTAAAAATCAACAATTGTTTGAATTTCTCTGTTAAACAAGGGTTTGACGCCATCTTCGAGTTTACCGAAGGGTCCGTTCTCACGCACGGTGTTGAAAACCGCATCAAAGTCATTAGGAAAAACGGGCAAAGCGCTGGAAGCTCAGGAGGTTCTGAAAAAGAAGCATGTGAGTATTTCCTTTCTCCTCCTCACCTCTGTAAGCGGATACAGGCAGATCCACCTACTAGGATTGCACAGTCTGGAATGTACTTATGAGTGCGCTAACGTGACCTCTGACCTCTGGCCTTCAGGAGGCGTTGAAACTGCAGCAAGACATGAGGAAGAAGAAACAAGAAATGGTCGAAAAACAGATCGAATGTCAGAAGGTATGAAAGATTACTGAAGTAAAACAAATAAATGTATATATACCACCAGGTAAAAGTTTGGACACACATACACGTTTTTTTATTATGTTTTGATAGTACTGTAATTACTAATTTTTCTGCATTTTAGAGTATTTGTGTTCAGTTTTTTCTTTTTGGCTGATAAATGTCAGATATTTTTTTATGTTGACACCCATGCCATATGTTATCTCATATTTACTGTGTACAATAAGCATTACCTGGTCTTTAATTATTTGACAAACATATGATTCCCAGTGTGCACAAACTTGCCAGATTACCAAGTACACTGTTGGTTACAATGTTTAGTTCCTTTTTATTTGTTTCAAAGTATTTTTTGAAAAATACTTTAATAGGATTGATTACAAAATCAAGAAGCCTTAGAAAAGGACTAATAATGCAGTTCATGGTTTCTCATCTGTGGAATGCCCCACTTCACACGAGTAAATTGCAATCAAGGTTTTTTATTTTTTAATTGAGCACTTGAACTTAATCATGGAATCGTGACAGCCCTAAAGTTATTGTGCTTGTCCTGATTCAGTCTCTGTTGAATGAATGTGATATAAGGAGAGTGTATTAGAACTACTAGTGATTTTGTACATGCAGTTTAATGTAACTCTAAACCTGAACTGCCTTCTGCAGGTGCTGATAAACCGCCTGGAAAAGAACAGAGGGATGAAGCCAGAGGACAGAGCAAACATCATGAAGACTCTTAAAGAACTGACAGAAAAGATCTCTCAGCTGAAGAATGAGATCAGCCCGACCGCACAAGCTACTGCCAACACGACACAATCAAAGTCAAAAACAGACGTAAGACCATTTGTAGATACCTAGTGTTCTTGATTAAAGTGTGTTCTAGATCGATTTTTTGTATAAAGCTGCCATCCGTAACTTCTGGCGCTCTAGCGGTTAATAAACAGAACTGCATGCGTCTTGCAGTAGAACATTGTAGCCAGAGCTACTTCTCTCTGTTTATGTCTATGACAAGTGATGCAGGCACTGGGCCACTGTCTAAATAAAAGCATGTATTATAGGTGAACTGTAGTGATTCAGGTTAAGACAAAAACACTGTTTGGGAAATGGATTCATTGTACTTATTATTATATAATTTTTGAACAAAAAAAATTTAGAACCTAAATGTACATTGCCAATTTTGTTTTAAATGATGTTTCTAAATTTAAGTATGACTGTCTTTTTTTCGTCTCTAGGCACAGAAAGAGTTGCTTGACGCGGAGTTGGACTTCCATAAGAAGTTGACGTCAGGAGAAGACACAACAGACCTGAAGAGGAGGTTGGGTCAGTTGCAGGTGGAGGTAAGCGTTAAGTTGCTCTTTTAATTTTTATTTTACAAACAATATTAGATGTGTGCAGTAATCCGAATCTAAGGTGAATTATGATTGACAGTTATTTGAACTACATTTTAAAACATCAAAACACGTTACAGTAATTAATGGAATTGAGGTGATAATGAAAATATACAAAAATATAGAATAAAATATAATTGTGCATTTAAATGAATTTATTCTTTTGAATTTAGAGTTAATATTATTATAGTTGTTTTGTTTATTTACTTTGTAGTACAAAAAATGTCCCTATGAGAGATTTTTGAAAATGAGACCCATTTTAAACCCATTTTTACTAAATTCAATATTTTTCTGCATAAAACGCCATATATGTTAGTTGCTAAGACCCTCTACTTCATTTCAGATTCTTTTTTTTTTTTACCGAAGCAAAAGACACTGATGTACCCAACCAGAACCAGCATAATCCATTTCATGCAAACACAATGTCACACTCAGCCCTAACATCCACGTTCCTAAAACGAGAGACAACCGAAACATCACGGCTGGCATTGGGCTTATCTTAGCTGGTGTGAAATATGCATGTCATTACACTTCATCTCCTGCACATTTAACTCTGAGCACTTCCCAAACCCCAAGGACCAGTCCCAAAACAACACACATCCCTCTCCTCACGCTGGTGCTTTTCATCCCATTAAAGTTTGAGCAGCTCCCATGTAAGAAATGAGAGAAAGATCGAGGGAAGACAATTAAAGGAAGAGAGCGATAGTAAGAAACTACACAAGCTGAAAGAGTGTTCAGGCCATGAAAGAGAAATGATCAGCATTTGGTGTGGCTTTAATTTTTCAGTCTGCAGTCAGGGTAAAGGTTAGACACGTTACAAAGTCTAGTACTTTTTGGAAGTTTAGAGGAGCTCACTATTCCCATACATCCATATATATCCTATTTCATTATATTTGTATCAATTTTAGTGCTTGGCAACGATTAATCTTGATTAATCGCATCCAAAATAAAAGTTTGTGTTTATATATTATATGCGTGTGTACTGTGTATATACAGTATATACATGCCGTCTGTTACTTTAATTTCCTATTATCACTGTAAAGCTGCTTTGAAACGATCTATATTGTTAAAAGCGCTATATAAATGAAGGTGACTTGACATGCAAATATTTCTTAAATATATACATGCATATGTGTGTGTTTAAATATACAAAATAATTATACCAAGTACTCACACACATATTATGTAAACACAAACTTTTATTTTGGATGCGATTAATCGTTGCTCAGCACTAAATGCATAAAATATACATTTATTTGTTTGATGATACTTTATATGGTAAGTTGTTGTAAGTTTTGTTCCCTCTGGCTTTGAATCGTGTAGGCCACCCGGCTGGGCCTGATACCGGCGGGACGGGGCAAACCCCCAGCGGCACCGGCCCGGGGCAGAGGGAGGGGCAGGGGGCGGAGCCTCAGGGGGCGTGGCGGAGGCAATCACATGGTGGTGGACCACCGGCCTCGAGCCATTTCTATTATCGGCTTCACACAGGAAGAGAAGGAGGAGCTCATGCCACACTTCGTGGTAAGATTTGAGTTTAAATGGTGCACGATTATATCTCCATATACTGTCTGTCAATCATCTGTCTGTCTGTCAATTATCTGTCTGTCTGTCTCTCTGTCTGTCTGTCTGTCTGTCTGTCTGTCTGTCTGTCTGTCTGTCTGTCTGTCTTTCAATCGCCAATATCAATATCTATGTCTGTCAATCGTTTGTCTGTCTGTACGTGCCTAATTTATGCTCAATCCATAGAAATTTGGCGAGATCGAGGAGCTTCGTGACCATGATGCTACCAGTGTCATAATGACCTTCAAAACCCGCAGTGAAGCAGAAAATGTACTGTGGCTTTTTAGTTCTTACGTTTTTTGTTTTCAATTTGACATTTATTTTAAGAGGTTAGTAGACTTTAAGCACACTAAATAATCTTTTTTTTTTCTTTCTTTTTTTTCAGGCTGCAAACCAAGGAGCAAAGTTCAAAGGTCGAATTCTACAGATCTCATGGTACAAACCTAAAACTCCATCTGTGTCCACCGAACCAGAAGAGGAAGAGTCAAAGGAAGAGGTCAACGCTGCAGGAATCCATGTAATGACGGTAACTGCATGTTCAACTACTTTTCACTTCACATGACTTTTCCTGTATGAACCCGTATGTATATTACATCTCTAAAAACACTGGCAGTTTTTATTTTTTTTTGTTAAATTGTTGATCTTTTCTCACTCTCTAGGATCCAGTCAGCCCCTTTCTGCTTCCAGAGGAAGAGGAAGAAGATGATGACGAAGAAGACGAAGACGAGAGCCGCTCGTGGAGGCGATGAGGAAGGGGAAACGGCACCACTTTTTGTTCAAGGACTCTCATTTTTAGTTTTTCTTTGTGAAAGTTAATTTAAGTATATTTGATCGAATAAGACAAAGTGTCTTTCTTTTTCTTTTTCTTTTTAAAAGACGGTTTTCAGTATTTTGAGACCTGGAGAAATGAAAAGGCAAAGCGCGTTCTCCGTACAGGAGAATATATGAGAATGTGAGACGTCTGTGGAGACTTGCAGTGTTTCTGTCACTCTGAAATTTCTGCTTTATGTATCAAACTCTCACTTTTGCTGAGATTGAGTGCAAAATGTTTCAGCTGGGAAACATTTTGTTTCACTGTGCATGAGCAGATGTCAGTAACTCACAACATTTGTGACTACTGTGAATTTTCTTTTTTTTATATGTCTAAATTGTTCCACCCATTTTTTTCCCAGTTTAATATGATTTCACATGAAACTTCATCTGCACTTTGTGCCACTTTGGTAGTATGGATGCACTCTTTTGGCATCTCTTTCCTTTGTGAAGAAACGAAATGCCCTCATGATGTCAAATGTTTTCAAAAACAAACAAACAACAAAACGCTTTTGTATCTGCTCTCTAACGTTTAGGCAATATATATATATATATCACCAGGTGGATTTTTCTTTCTTAATATTAATATGCCACTTCCTGTAAATATGGACTCTGGAAGATATATGTGGCACACTTGATCTTGGTCAGTGTGTCAGAGTGTTCATATTTATTTCCAAAACCAAAAAGAGCTTTGGATGAGGGCCCGAGAATATGATTCTTGTTAATTGAGGTAAAATATGAACAGTGGTGTTGTGAATGTATTCAAAATTGATTTACACTTCATTTCCGCCTTAAATTTTATGATATAGTTTTATGAGATATGTGACTTTATTTCCCCTTTTTTGTGTATATTTTGTAAATGGTTTCAGTAATAATGACTGCTCACTTCATTATTTTAGCCGGTCGAATTAATGAATCGCTAAACGGATCGCATTCGAAACTCTTAGAGGCTTATTTAAGTGAGTGTATGACTAAAATCCACACTCTTATAAGATTACACCATGCTTTAAAGAAGATTCTGTTGTATAGTTAAATTTTTTTGTTGTTTTTTTCTCATTTTTGACACTCCACTCATTTCAAAAGCCTGGTCCTGCAGAAATGGGTCAAAAACACACCCGTTTCTGTAACCTTAAATATTACCCAATAGCATGCTGGCGTATGTATGCGTGTGTTCATTTGAAAAAAGAAAAGAAAATATGTGTATGTATGCATATATATTTTTTTAATATTCATATTTACATACTTTGCTAAAATGAAATCTAAGTTTATAGTTCCTTTTACTGAAGGACCAGTGTAAAACGTATGTATGCTGTTGATGTGACAGTAATAGCACGTTTCTTTGCCATTCGAATTTAGTGATGCACCTGTTTGCCCCGCTCTTCCCAATCGATGGTACATTTTGTTTTTATAATCTACAATGATTTCTCAATAACTCCGTTGTTCATTTAAGGTCTGGCAGGTCTTAATATTGGTTTTGTACACGAGTCTAGTAGAAGGACTCGGGACTGTGTGTGAATTTAAAGAATGGATTTTGCTCATTTGTATAACCGTTTTACTACACCACATTAGTACAAAGTCATACATTTAGCGTAAATAGATTTTGACTTTATTACTGTTTATAAATTTAAATATCTATGGATGTATTTTTCAGTTTTTTGTTTGTAAAATGGATTTCTAACAGTTGCATGTTTGCTAATCAATAAAGAGAATGGAATGGGGGTGAGCAAGAATAATAACAAGAAACAAACAAACAAACAAAAAAAACATTTTCAATTGGCCAAAAGTAAAATGATTTACAACAAACAAAAAAGGAAAAAGATGTCTCAGCAAAAAAGAGAGTGTGAGAGAGCGAGAGAAAAAAAGGAAGAAAAAAAAATCATGATCCATTCCAAGAATTATTCCCCTCTGAAACAGTTGTTGTGTGTTTTATTTTATTTGTGAATGACTGTGCTGCATAATCCAAAAGAAAAGAAAAACATATATTAATATTATATTTAGTGTTTCTATGAAACGGTAAGATGTTACGGTTGGACCTGTAATAAAAGAAAAATGTTTGTAAGTAATCATCAATTACATATAACTGAAACATTTTACAATAAGTTTCCATTTATTAACATTAGTTACTACAATAGTTAACATAAACTAAGAATGAAGGCAGCTTTAAAAGAGTATAAGAGATATGTTATTTTGCTTCTACATTCATTGTTTGCATGTAGACACTGGGGCTGGTTGTCATGTTCCTAGTGAGGTTTTGAAAGTCAATTTATGTATAGATATAATAATTTAAAGTCTTTATAGGTATGACATTAAATATACAGTAGTCAACATTTGAAGTGGATCAAAAAAGTTAATCGAAGTTGTCCTAAGACAAGAATGGGTATTGTTCAAAATTCATGTATAACTTTGATGAAAGGTTTTGATCTACATCAAATGTTGACTTCTGTCTATATATATATACACACACACACTAAATGTGAGCATTTTATCATCTCACTTGTACAAAAAAATATTCAGTATTCCTCACAATCAATAAAATTAGTCAAATGGAACATCAGAAAACTGCAAACCTCAAAAAATGTTAAATAAAACTTTATATTTGTATGCATCCGGAATGGCAGCACAGCTGAAAGGTTTGAGCTGTGCCCTATACTGTACAGGAGTGAATTTGCATTTCTTTCAGCCTGATGCTTATTTCAATTTTGGTGAAATTGAAAAAAAGTCTAAAAAATGTACTTTCATTTAGTTTTTTTATTGTGATGTGTGTGTTTACACACATGCTTTAGACACCGGTCATGCTGATGCCGTTGCCCATATCATCAACACCATGACACAGTGTTGATGTGTTACTTTGAAAGGGAAGCCACATTTGTGTGGCTAATTGAATCAGACCTATAAAACCACTGACCTTTAGGTCTTTTCACAACTTGTCCTGTAGGTCCCCTTTATGTCTTTTACAAGAGTTTTTACACTTTAGATTGTGTTTTATTATTGTTTTTCTTATATTGTTTTAATAACTGTTCTGTTATATTGTATAGGGTTAAAAATTCTAAAACTTATGTGCCAGAGAAACAAGCACGCAGCCATCTTTAGAACGTACATTTGCAGTTGCTCTGGATATTTTTATGGCATTGCCGTAGAAGAATAATTAGGCCTTGCTTATGAAGTGGATTTACTTATTATAGAGTTAACGAAAGTTATCATGAGCATTGTAATGTTTGAAGCAGATGTCATAACAAATGTAAGTAGACCGTGAAGATTTCAAAAAAGAGCGGTTTATTCATAAATCTTTAAGATCCTTTATCTTCATGATGTTGAAATACAATGAGTGTGGTGCAGAAAAGGGGCGGAGCGAGCTACATAACGTCCACTGTATAATTTCTGAGTCTGATCTATCTCTTTTTTATTAGATTTATATATTACACTAAGAAGCCAACATTAGTGCGATTTTCAACACTATTATACAGCTTGAAACAGTTTCAGGGTTGATATACTATTAGTAAAATGAGAGATAAACCAATCTGCCACTGATGGTTTCTGAAACAGTTGACACTAATGAATTTTATTAATAATTTGACAATTTATCAATATCAATAATATTGAACTCAATATTGGTAGACCGAAGATTGCGTGTTCCATTCTCAATACCGACAGGAAACACCTAGGGTGCCCTTGAGCTCCCCGGGCGCCACAGCAAAAATGGCTGCCCACTGCTCCGGGTGTGTCCACAGTTTGCAGTGTGTGTGTTCACTACTCGCTTCTCCTAATGTGCGTGCACTAACTTGGATGGGTTAAATGCAGAGGACAATCTGAGTGTGGGTTATCATACTTGGCCTTAACATGTCAGCAAAACTTTCAACCCCTCCCTCCATCTGAGAACACAGCAAGCACCTTAACTGCCTGTCATTAACATATGAATGGTCTTCCCACCTGACAGCCATCAATCCTTACTACCAGCAGTTTTTTTTTTTTTTGGCTGTGTATGCCATGCACACCAAGTATCTGAGTTTTTCTGGAAATGCACTGTTCTGTGTAACTTGGCTCGGGTATTTTCCTTATACATTACATACATTTCCTTATACCTGAAATTACATGGCAGTTTCCCATAAGATATTATCATTTTTTTTACCTTGTTCATGCAGTGAATATTAGTAAAACTGATTGTGAAAATTTTCCCTCTTAGTCATTCAAAATATTCACAAAAATATAACCTTACAAATGTGAAATAAACTAAATAATATGGTTATCTCTAAAATACGTGTGCCAAAATTTCTGTCATTATTTACTCACCCACCCTCATGTCGTTTCAAACCCGTAAGACTTTCGTTCATCTTCAGAACACAAATCTTTTGTGATGAAATCTGTGAGATTTCTGTCCCTCCATTGACAGCTACACAGCTACACAACTACCATTGTGACGCTTCAAAAAGTTCATAAGAGATCGTAAAACAAATCCATATATAATGAGTGGTTTAGTCCCTATTTCCTGAAAAGACACGATTGCTTTATATATTATATGATTAAATGATTTAATTTAGGCTTTTTCACATGTAAGTATTCATCAACTCACACATCAGATATGGTAAACAGAAGCTCAAGCATGTTTGCTTGACGTGCGAGAACCAATGAGGTTCATTCTTGTGTTACGCAGCACGTTTGAGCTTCAGCAAGAACCAATGAGGTTCATTCTCATTTGAGCTTCCTCAAGAACCAATGAGGTTCATTCTTGTTTGAGCTTCAGCAAGAACCAATGAGGTTCATTCTTGTGTTAAGCATCACGTTTGAGTTTCCGCAAGAACCAATGAGGTTCATTCTTGTTTGAGCTTCTTCAAGAACCAATGAGGTTCATTCTCATGTAACACGTTTGAGCTTCCTTACCCAAACTTTCAACACAGCGTAAAAGTTCATTTGGCTTCAGTGGCTTTGACATATTCAAATGCTCATGAATAATGCACAGCCATCCCTTACTTTGGGAAGCCAAGTGAAAAACACTCAGAGTCTATTTGATTTAATGCAAGCAGTGTTGATTGCCCCTTGGGACGGCACGTCAACCACCAGCTTTACCCGCTCGTCATTTTCTCATCCCTTGCTGCTGGAGCGACAAGCACTCAGAGCTCGCTTGGAGCCTGGATACGAATGGAAATGGATGGAGCAAACACACCGACGACAACAGCGAGGTCATTCCGCAGATCAGAGCTATAATCCCTGCAGAAGAGCAAACTCCTGTCACATCTCACCAAAACCATATCAATAAAACATGCCACCTGAAATCACTGCCATGTTGTTGCCGGCTGAAGACAAGCCCACAAATACCATTGCAACCGTTAAATAATGAATCTGGGTGTTTTTTTTTTTTTTTTTTTTTTTTTGNGCTTTAAGATGATGTAGGCAGATGCACAGCTATCAGAGTAAGAGACTTGTGAAGTCACGGTGAGGTTGATCTTTCCATGCATGCAATGTGAGACCTGATGATACAGAAGCATCAGTCAGGTGGTTTGGCTGTCAAGGCCCAGTGACACAGTCACCATTTGGTTCTCGTCTGTTTGGTTCGTTTAACATGTGTTTGTTTGGTTCATCTGCGGTACCTACACATTATCATGACTTGGATATCCCTTTTAATTCAGAAGCTTTATTTCTGCTTTTAAAAACAATTACTTATTAGTCTGCACTGTAAGGCATTCACAAATAATAACTCTTAGGAATAATATATAATATAAATAACTTAGGATCAACTAGGAAATATTATAGGGTTAATGTCAAATATGGATGTCTGAGATGATAAATGGAAAATAAATTACACCTGTAATTTTTGTTTTCATTTTGACTACTTATGTTTATTAAAAAGATTTATTTAATTGCTTTAAATGTGAAATTGTGTAATCATCAATTACATATAACTGAAAGATTTTACAATAAGGTTCCATTTATTAACATTAGTTACTACAATAGTTAATATAAACTAAGAATGAAAAATACTTCTAAAGCATTTAACTAATTATCACGATTCCCTGTGTGTAAGCACTTTTTTATGTTCTTTTGTCTTGATGTTTTGGGTTTCAGCTCTTGCGATTTTAGTTCCTGTTTCAATTGTCATCTTATTTGTTTCCATAGTTACCTTTGTTTGTTATCATGTCAACTAATCACCTACACCTGTCCTTCATTTAGTCCCTTGTCATTTTGTTTATTCAAATGTTAAACCCTCAGTCTTCGTCTGTTCTTTGACTTGTGGTAATGTTTCGTGCTGGTATATATCTCTGTTTGGTTCCTAGTTATTTCATTGTTCATCTGCATCAAGCGTCTTTCATTTGGATGATCAAGTTAAGCCAGTACATGACATAGCTACTGTATTGTTCATTTTAAAATGTTCTACTATAAGTTTTATATTTTAATATTATTTCATGGAGTAGAGCAAACCTGAACTAACAATGAATAGTAGCCTAGTTTTTAACTAATTTGAACAAAAAATTATAAATAGGTAGGTCTAAAAAATGTATTGTTCATTCATAGTTAAGTAAGCAATAAGGTACGAGAGGCCATGCACTATTGTGAGTAAGTCTTATTCAAAATAGGCCTACAGTATGCATCGGGTACTTTATTGCTTTTATAAAACGGTTGCCACACAATACAAGTATTTAAACCAAAAATGTATATATTAATGTTACTTTTTTTTAGGTAAATTCATTAAATGCCATCCTTCCACAATTTTTTTTTTTCCCAATTAGTCAGTCTTGTTTGTCGTTATGTTCATACTGACGTATTGGGGACTCGCCTGGAAGCCCGATCACCTTCAAGTGGTAACTATATGAGCCAATGGATATTGGCCAGTGAGATTTGCATGCCGAGCCACTCCTACCCAGACATAACGGGTATATAAGGCCGGCTCGCACTCATTCATTCATACTTTGCTCATTCATTCATAAATGCTATCCTTCCGCAATTTTTTTTTTTCCCATTTAGTCAGTCATGTTTGTCGTTTTGTCGATACTGACGTATTGGGGTCTCGTCTGGGAGCCCGATCACCTTCAAGTGGTAACTATACGAGCCAATGGATATTGGCCAGTGAGATTTGCATGTAAGTAGCCACTCCTACCCAGACATACGGGTATATAAGGCTGGCTCACACTCATTCATTCATACTTTGATAGAATAGAAAATAACCAAAATAAACCTAGGTTTTTATTTAACACCGTCGCTAGACTAACAAATAAACAGACGTTACCTGAGCAAAATATTCCGTTACAGTGTAGTAGTAATGATTTTATGAATTTCTTCACTGGGAAAATAGAAAGCAGCAGAAATACAATTGTAAATGTACAATCTTTAATGGTGTCTTATGATTCAGCCTCAATTATCACCCCGCAAGAACAATTACAG
>JAPMNU011485316.1:0-11661 GCA_029874995.1 Alburnus alburnus | reverse complement strand
AGATAGATAGATAGATAGATAGATAGATAGATAGATAGATAGATAGATAGATAGATAGATAGATAGATAGATAGATCTGACAAAATAGACTGACAGACAATCCATCTTACTGAATAGACAGATATATAGATGGATAGATCATTTGTCTGACTGAATAGACAGACAGACATAAACAGACACAGAGAGACAGACAGATACTGTGTCTATCTACCCGTCTGCCAGACTATATAAATCTATAGCCAATTATGTTTGTAGAATTGCTTAGATATATTTCATCTATGGCACTAGATCCAGACATTAAGGCCGTAGGGAAAACAGAGGCAGAAAACAAAATAAGAGTTTCATTTCCAAACACTGATTTCATTACGGCTCCTGTGTTTCAAGGCAAACAATGTTAAAGCAGAACGCAGTCACTGCGCTTTATTTACTTGGAAGCAAAGCGGCAGCCGCAGCCAAAACGCAATATAAAGCAGAGTGAGATGTCATGAGAGAATGAAAAGAAGTAACAGTGGTTTCTGTTGCCAAGATGAATGAACAAAGAAAAGCACACTCCTTCCTGATAATCTGAATCAAAACATCCTTTTCATAGAGGCAGAACCTCGCCATCTTAAATAAACCAATACTTCTTAATCACTATTTCACTGCATGCTCTCCAGCAGAGCTGAATGTTTTCAGGAGCGCTGCTTTCATTGGCGGTCGCACAACTGGTGGTTTTCTTGACGGCTCTGTTGTCTGTTCCAGCTACATGGAGCCTTTCCTTTAATTTGAATGATTTGGTTTCAGGGAAACTATTGTTTCAAATGAGCTAATTTGAAACACATGCTGGGACGGAAAGATCCAAACTGTACTCAGTGGAGTCCGTTCTCAACCTCTGTTTGCAGACAACCGTGGCGTTGTGTAACCTCCTGCCTCTGGCTGATCTTTATCCAATCAAATGCAGGCTTAAGACTCAGACCGATTAGCCGGCGAGTCTGCTGGGATAGATAGAGCTCTTCACCCTAATCCACCTCCTGCTGAGGTTAAGCGCTAACGGAAATGATTCTTTTGTATGCAAATGAAATGACCTAAGACACAAAGCATTCCTAAAGTTTATTACCAGTTTCTCACAAAGTGACGAGGGTTATGCGAGAGCAGTACATCTAACCTGTTGGTAGCAAAACATGGATCTGTTTATATAGTTCAGGAAAATATATTATTTTATATTAAATGAATGCTATACATAGTAAACAACAAAGCACAACTTAGGGCGTGTTCACACTTGGCATGTTTGGTTTGATTAAAATGAACTCTGATGTGATTGCTCTGTTAGTGTGGTTCATTTGAATAAGTGTGAATGCTCTGGTGCCACCAAACAAGTGGACAGAGACACTGAAAAGATGGGTCTCAGTCCACTTCCAAATGAACTCTGGTGCGGTTTGAATCAAATATGAACTCGAAGACATCTAAACAAACCAAAAACAGGACATGATGTCACAAGATGTGACCCTAAAAAGAACAGAATGCTTTTTGTCTAATCATAGTCGTGATGTTTCCCATCACAGTTCAGTTCAGGCATCAGAACCTTGTCTCCTCACTGCAGATCTTTGCTTGTGTGTGTCTTTGTGTGTGTCTTTGTTTGTGTGTGTGACGGAGGGATTCCTGCAGCTGTTTTGACTCCTTTACACACTTGATAAGCTCTTCATGAGTTCTCATCTGGTCAAAAATACCATCATTTGTAGCTTCGCACATACAACGAGAGCATTTAGCCCAGAACACAGCATTGTTTCAGATGTTCGGTAAGTTCCACCACCAGATATACGTAATAAAAGCCGACCAATCAGGCTGTGAACATATTCCTACGCCTTAAGGTTCAGTATATTTAGATCCGGTGTTAAAATGCCAATGTGAATGCTAAGCGGACCAGGACTTTTTGGTCTGGACCAAACGAACCAAGCGAACCGAACTACAAGTGCGAACACACCCTTAATGTAATGCAGCATAATGTTAAAAAAAAAAAAAGGTAAAGATAATTGGTAAAGAGACAAAATACAACAATACTGTAAAAACATGTAATGAATCATATAGAGTTATGTTAAATTACATTATAGAGAGAATAATACCTGTAAACTTTTTGAAACAAACTATGATTACTAATTATTACGTGAGAGAATTACATAAAATACATTTAAAAGGAAACATTTTAAACAAAAATGTAACATAAAACAGAGTGGAAATTTCACAATGTTGTCGGCTTACTGCTGACCAGCGCCATGAACAATAGTGACGGCTCACGGTTGGTTTCATTTGGGATTCAAACCAGCAACCTTCTGCTTACCAGCTCTGAGCTTTAACCACTACACCACATCACCCAGCCTCAGGCCTGCAGCAAACTGAGTGATTGTGTGTGACTGCTGCATTATGGCTCCTACAGAGGAACACAGTATAAAATTGCTCTCTGTGACAAGAGTGATGTGACATACTGTTTGAAGTGATCGGTTTCAGCCTTAAGGAACTTTTGGAAAAGACAGAAACAAGCACTTTTGCTTCTACTGAGTCACACATACACACACTGGGAGAGCGAGAGAGAGAGCGCGCACTGGGAAATATATGCTAATGTAACGGAGCGCAGTCATTTGAAAGGAAATGGGCCTGAATGAGCACCCCGAGGGAACCACAGCACAAAGTTCAGCCCTGAAAAATGTATTTCATTTCATTTAAATAGTCCGCTCTTATGAATACAGCGGGGCTTCGGGGAGAGCTGGGAGCCGCAGGAGGGCTGAGGTGGGAGTTTATTTTGGGGGGAAATATCAAAACAAGATGTGGAGCCTAAGAAAAGTCAAAACAAATGATTTTATAAGCAAGGAAAACTTTGTCCAACTTGCTCTGATGTCTCATTTGTAGGTGTTTTACAGGTCTAAGTTCTAGAAATCATGCTCTGATGTGGCTTTGGGTGGATTTCAAAATGACTAAAGGGTCCAAATCTACATAAATTGCATGGTTTAACTACAGATTATGGTAGTACCATAGTATAGTGCTAACATATACCAATTTACTCAATGATTGTCATATTTATTTGCCAAAGTTTTTACTAGCATCCCTACTAAGATACTTCAAAGCATTGCCTTATTTAACTAAATAAATGTGGTACATGTCCAAAACACACACACAAAAAAAAACATGGTAATATCATGGTACTTCTTTTATAAAAACAGGTGGCTCTTAGCATTTAGGAGCAGAAGATCTCAAAATGTAGTTTTAACTAACTTGCGTGAGAAAACTAAATTAAGAAAACAGCTGATGCTAATGCCCGTTTCTGTGGATTAGCAGCATCATAAAGAATATGCAACATATTTATTTTTGCTTTCGGATTTGATTTCAGACACATTTTGGAAAGAAATTTGCGAAGATAGAAGGATTGTGTACTTAAGTATGTTTTTTGGCCTTAAAAGGATAGTTCATCCAAAAAAATTAAATTCTGTTATCATTTACTCACCTTCATGTTGTTTCAAAACTGCGTGGGTGCGTCTCAATCAGCTCTCTAGGTCGTGAATCAGTATATCGTGTTCCCAAATTCGGGCACTGGTAAGCATTAAGGACCTTGACTCACTACACATTGGGGCACTGATATAGCCTGGGAAAACCCAGACAAACTTCCGGCAAATTTAGATTTGCTCTGCAAGTCGTCTGGCAAAGAGCTCATTCAAGCCCATTTCTAATCCGCCGAAATCGCGGCACCAATCAGAAACGTTGGGGCGGGCTTTACACGATGACGATCTCTCTGATTGGTTTTAGGTCTATCCAATTGCGCCCAAAGGCATTTGAGCGACGTCCGTTGGTGACGCCCCTTTGGAAATGAGTTATTAATGAAGCTTTGCCAGACCATAACTCAGTTACTACTGAGAATGGTCTGGTTTTAACCAGGATAGCACTGATAACTATTCACGGCGACATTACACCGTCCTCATTGTACAACATCAGAACATTTATAGCTGTTAACCAACTATAAATGTTAGCTAGATTATGTTCACTACCTGTCTAGCGATGTGTGTTAATGTTGGAATATAATGAAATAACGGTTTGATTTTTCTAAATCATTATATGTAGTGTGATTTATGTTTTGGTTTTCAGAATTTCCATTAAGAGAACATAGTGAGCAGCGATAATCCCTGGTTTCATGGTGCATTGTGGGACTTTTTATGGAGCGAAGGATTCCACGCACTGCAAAGATTTAGCGATTGAAACAGGCCTTAAAATTGTCCGACTCCCTGACCAGTGCCCTGACTACTGAACTAGGGAGCTGATTGAGACACAACCTTTGACTTTCTTTCTTCTTTGTAACATATTTTGAAGAACGTTGGGGTCCAAACAACATGAGACCCCACTGACTTTTTTTTACTGTATGAACAAAAAAACGTTTTTCCTGAACAAAATACTTTTTCCAAAATACTGAAGACAGAATCTTCGTTTATGGTTTCAAAACAAAGTGAAAATTGATAAAATGTTGTTTTATTGTTTGTAAACTACAAGAAACCAAGAATTCTCCATGTTTTTAGTGAACATTTCCACAAATTTTGCCACATCAGTCATGTCAGATCTCTTTAAAAATATCTAAATTATAATCAGAGTTAAGTTTGATTCAAATATGACTTTTAGTGGCCTTTAGAACCACACAAAACCATTTTGCTTATACTATGACCTACTCATAATCAGACGCCACAGTGGAGCCACGTCATATCTGCGTAAGTTTCAGGAGAAAAATGACTGAAGCACTTAAGATCCCGGGATGTGAGCCAGGATAGCATTCCCAGCTTCCTGTCTGGATCCCGGTCCTTTGGGAGCAGATCAGGTGAATATTCCGGGATGAGGAAAGCTCTCGGAAGGCAAACACTCAAGATTTAATTAGGGAGCTGAAAGAGGATTAGACTGAGTGTGTGTGTGTGTGTGAAGGAAGGGAAGTCCCTCCACCTTCCTCCGTCTTGTTTTGTTGACTCTACGGATCCAACGGTGCCACATATGTCCAGCATATGGTACAAGAACACACAAACCTGGGTATAAGTGCAAATGCACACGCAAACACAGGCTTACCTTGGCACGGAGGCATACGGTCGATCCACGTCGTTGTATCTCGGAGCCATTCGTGGATCAGGCCCTCTGATCTGCGAAGCACAGGAAAATCAAATAAGATTATGTCACAATCAGCTAATGTGACATTTAGATGTGGTTTTAAAGGTGAGGAGCGTAATTTCTGTACACAAGAATTACCCAACGGAAATATAAAGATGTGTAATCACAAAAAAAAGCATGGATACCTGAAAATTAAGTGCATTATAAAAAAACAAACATGTTTTTTTAAATATGCAGGATTCATGAATTATATAACTACCTTGTGTAATGCTATAATTATCATCAGCATGAGTTGTTAACCTGAGAAGTTAGCACAACCCTCAAAGTGCAGAGAGAGAGAGAGAGAAAAAAAAAACCTTAATAGACAATGACAAAACATGTTACTAAATTATCAATGATTTTTTTTGTCTCTGTAAACAGAAGAACATTGGACGCATTATTTTCCCATTACGTCTCTTATGGTTTTGTTATGATTACATTGAAAAAATATAGCTGCAAGCAGCAATTATCGGGACCAAGCGCAAGAAGACGATAAGACATGCCAACATGGCTGGAAGTGTCAGACCAACTGCAGCAAGGAGCAATTAAAGACATTTTAAGATGATTTAAGGCAAAATAGCTGAATATTCATATATTCAGTAACTAAAAATATGATTGAATGGAATATCATTTTCGACCAATAGGTGGCGCAGTTATGAAATTGATGTGATGTGGTCAGAGTGAAGTGACAATGACACATACAAAGTTTGGCGTACGACATAGGGTGCAATCGAATCGGCTTGAGCCACGTAATCAGAGGAAACAAGATTTTTGTTTCTAGCCTTTACAGTTCAAAAGTTATTAGCATAAACATGAGTGAAACTTTGGACAGTTGGTGGCGCTAGAGGGATTGAGTTAGAGACTCCAAATTTGCTATGGTGACTGTTCAGACTGTGCTCTATCAGTGTGCCAAATTTCATAACATTCCCGCAAGCGGTTCTATGGGCTGCCATAGACTTCCAGACGGAAGAAGAATAATAAGAACGCCAACAATTTCAAGAGGTGCCTATGCACCTTCAGTGCTTGGCTCCTAATTAAAGCTTATTTCTCCTTGTGTGACTATTCCAAAACTTTGCAAGCTTGTATAAGATAAATAAGTGGAGTACGCCACACACCGCAGGGTTTAACAGTAGTCTCATATGACCGCAGTGGGATTGTGGGAGTTCTGCGTGTGGCAGCTCCTGACAGATGAAGGTTACAGGCATTATGTAAAGAAGGGCAGCTCATTTCTGGGGACTATGTGAGGAAAATGGTGGCATTTGTCTCAATGAGGCGTTTATAAGCGCATGTAATGGCGGCCCTCGGCACTCTCCTGCATGCTAAGTGTGATCTTTAAACACAAAGGTGTCTCGCAGGGATCGAATGTCACCGAGAGTAAGAGAGACAGAGAGATGACGACGCGCACACGCCGTAAAGGTCAAATTTAGAGAAGCGGGAGATGATTGTGGGAATGATAGACTGCAGCGCATGCCAAATGATCAGAACGATATACAATTCCCCGCTTTCCTCTGTTCCTTTCATTCTTTCATCCGTCTATTCTGGCCATACAGGTGATCAGTCTTGCCTATTGTCAGAATTTATACTACCACTATAAAAAGAAAGCGTCTCTTTCTTCACAGATAAGATCCCACTTTTGGGAGCAATGACCCAGGGTTGTGTGTGTGTGTGTGTGTGTGTGTGTGTGTGTGTGTGTGTGTGTGTGTGTGTGTGTGTGTGTGTGTGTGTGTTACACATCTAAAACTAACTTTTTACCTCACCTGCCAATGGCGGTAACTTGTATAATAAACTCATAAATACTTTTTTCCGGCAATGGAGCTTATGACACCAACATTTTAGAGACCAGTGAAAATAATTTTCAGGAAAAGAAATTTAATAAAGTAATCAAATGTAAAATAACATTGCATAGTCTTCACTGTATAAATTAAACCGAGATTAATCCTTATTAAAGTTTCTCAAGTCAGTAAAGTTACTAAACATTAAATCGTGCTTAAACCGATTCGGCTTATTGCGATTTGGGCTGCACTATATATTGAAAAATGATCATTATCACGATAATAATATATGCAATATCCGTATCGCAGAGAGATGCGATAAATTACATTTATTTTGTGCCAAGCATTTGTGTGTTGCATCATGCATGCATAGGTTGTTTATCCAAGTTCGACCAATCAGATGGGGCCTTACTATCTTTAATCCGCCTCCCCAGTAGGTGCTATTATGCTATTGGCTGGATCGGGCCCAAAGGGGAACCTAGTGGCTCAGAGCAGAGAGTGGAAATAAAAACTAATGGCCGGAGTAGAGACAAGCGAGGAAAATGACAACAGCAAAGAAGCTGTGCCTAAAAAGAACTGTACGTCTGAAATATGGCAATATTTTGGCTTCAATAGAGAAGACGTCACAAATGCAGGTACTGTGTCACATATCGCGTCTAAAAACGCCTGGAAAGCGTGTTGCGGCCGCTATGCAACCATGAACTGTGCTGAGTGCTTTCCATGATGATGAGGAAGTATCAGCAAAGGATTAATTGATTTCTAGCCCTTTCATTAGCTTTACTTCTAGATATATTTATGGAGATGAGAAATAAAAACCCGCCCTGAACAGCTATGATCAGCTGTTCGGCCGAGCTTTCGATGTTGTTACAGAAAGGCCGAAGTTGATCGGTTGGGTCTTTGTCACATGACCTGCAGTGAGCTTGCGGCATTCTGAAAAGTTGAGATGTTCTTCCGTTATAAGCGCTTACCACGCGCCTACATTTTAAATAACAAATTTGCACGTGCAAAAAATGCAATATGTGAACATTATTGAAGGTGTCACCAAGTCGTGCCGAAAAATTGTGGCCATGTCCGCAACCTCAGGGAGCTATATGAAGACTTCAAAAAGTGTAAGCCCAAATCTACCAAAACTGCTAACAATAACAGTCTCACAGACAACCATTAAAAGTTTTGCAAGTGTAACTCCTAAAAAAACTGAGATATTCTTCTGAAGATCAGAAGAATATGTATTTGCCTACCTGTTTATTTTAGTATGATCATTACATCTATAAATGATTAAAAAGCTTAATAAAAATAGCATTTCTCTAGGGAAATGTTATATCGCAAGAAATATTGTTATCACAATACTCAACAATATCGCATATCTTTAAGCCCTAATTGCGATTTGCTGTACAGACTAAACAAACTTTGTTTTCCTGTTGTCACTGTAAAGCTGCTTTGAAACAATCTGTATTGTAAAAAGCACTATATAAATAAAGGTGACTTGACTTGACTTGACTATTCGCAGATGTTTTATGCGATATTACAATTTTGCGCACAAGTTAAATGCGCAACTTTGGATGGAAAGATAGCTATTGTCTTCCATAGTATTTTCAATGTTTACCATCAACTGCAGAAGAAAGAAACTCATTCAGATTAGGAACGACTTGAGGATGAGTAAATGATGACCGAATTTTCATTTTTGGATGTTAGTGTGATAAAACAAGTTGCTTCCATAGCGCCGGTTATTACAAAACACGAGAGACTCCAGTGACTTTAGATCTTCCACATTACCCACGTGTTTCTCTTCACTGCCCACAGATGTTATCTTGGGCTCAGGCGATTGATCTTTACTGGGTAATTAGCATTTTAGGCAGAAAGGACAAGACGTGGGCCTGCTGCCAGACGCTTGACTCCAATTGAGAGAGAGAATTTGAAACTTTGCCACGGCAGGCTTGGTGGTCTGGGCGAGTTTTACCCTGTGGGGTCAAAAAGGATCAACAAAACCTGCTCAACCCTGCTAAACCTCACCAAAGGGAGTGGGGGGGCACTGGGGCACCATGGCAACCGAGCTGCCAGAAACCAGTTGAGTCTTTGCGGTGCTGTTATCAGATCAAAACGGCTGTGTGGACGGATGAAGGACTCGTGTGCTGCTGTGCATGCTGAGAAATGTGCATGCTACGCCGGCGAACTGGACTGAGACGGCAAATACTTGCCACAACAAACGCGCAAACATTTGCAAATAGGCAAACAGCACTCATGCGTTCAGATGCAGGGAGATCAGATGGATGTATTTGAGGAGTTTGTTTAAACACAAAGACACATGTTGAGCATGAACAGCAAGGTCACCGGGACTCACTGGGACTTATTCAGTCACACCTTTTTTATACCTCGAGAACAAAACAAAACAGACATAAGCAAAGATGTTTAGCAAAAAACATTTAAGCACACGTAAGAATTAAATAATATATAATATGTAAAAGACCAACAAAACTATTGTCAATTCTAAGATTTTTTCATGTTTTTAAAAGAAGTTTCTTAGCCTGCCAAAGCTGCATCTATATGATCAAAAATACAGTAATATTGTGAATCTATTGTAATATATTTAAAAAAATTAATTGCGATTAAGAGTTCATATGATTATGTGTTTATGTGGAATGAACTGAAAATGCTCCGCGCCAGTGGACGTTTTCTCCGTTATGAATACCATGCACACTTTGCTTTTTTTTTTCTTTTCTTATTTTTACAAATTAGCACCAATTCGGGGGTAGCAATTGCTTGAATGGTGGGTTCATTATTATTCTTAATATATAAAAAAAACACAACAACTAGAAAAACACAACTAATTATTTGCAGGTTCCCTTTTAGCATTGAGTTTAAATCCAAAATATTGCCAAATAGGCGCTTTTACATTTCGCTTTGGAACCAAATCTTCCGCCATTGTCTTGTCAGTCAGCTCCTCATTCTCGTGTTAATTAAATCGGACTCCTCCTGAAACACTCGTTTGGCTCGCACTGCATTGAGCAGACACGTTCAGTTTTTAATTGTAGTGTTTGTTCTCTAACTGAACTAAATGATTGTTTTTACAATAAAACAATCTAAAAATGATGGTGCCACAGTGGGCAAGTGATGTAACCGGTGTTTGCGGCTGAACACCGGTAACACAGACTATCGCAGCAAGCCTAATATATATATATATTGGACATACACGCAAACTTAGCGGGTGCCACTACCAATTTAAAGTCCTCAGTAACTTTTGTTCTTTATCATTACTTTTTGGTAATTAGATTCCATTGATCTGGGCGCAGAGTCAAACTCCATTCCAGAAGGAATTGGCAGTCTGGACTCAAGTGAAGTTTTGTGGTTGGACTCCAACAGAACTCAAATTTAGCATGTTTCTCAACAAACACAAACTGTGCTCAGCGTTTGCCACAAGAAACTCAAGCTGTGAGTGACGTCCCTGAAAACTCACTCGTCACTTGTTCAGCTAAGTATGTGAGGACCACTGTGGGCTAAAACTTCACCAGACAGATTCTTTTTTTACATCACAGTTACACAAACTATTAAAACAGCCTGGCACTATATTAAAATAAATTACTTGGGCACTTCATTAGAGAAAAGTTTTTCAAATACAAAAAAAACTACTTACAGTTTTAGAGTACTTACAGACTGATAGACACGTTTAAAATGTCACCAAGTAATGTTTACAAAAATGTAGATACTTTTCTTTACATTTAAAACAATAACTTTCATTGTATGAACAAAAAAAGTAGCACTTCATTTCCTAGAATGCCATTATTAAATTCCTCTAAACTACAATAAATTCTACTTCTTGTAATTCCAATTCAGTTTCTTGTGTTAAAAGCCTTGAAGGTTGCATTTTTCACAGCTGCTATTTAGTCTTTATTTGAATGAATCATCTAATCAACACAATATCTTGGTTTGGGTAGGCCTCCTTCAGTTCGTAAGGCCTCGGTTCACTTCACTCTGTAAAATACATTGCAAGTTAAACAATCTACTTAGGTCAAACTTTCCACAAAGTCGGCACCATACTCCACCTCAATGCTAAAACAAACACGCCTTAAACATGCCGTGATGCTATCGCTTGTTGATTCTCTCCCTGGAGTCTCCGTGGCCGCGGTGTGTGCAGTGTTCTGATCTTTGATGTAGTGCTGCTATTGCCCAGTGCCCTCTAACGTGCCCTGAAAAGCCATGGTCATGCCGCCCAGACGGCCCAGGCTTGTTAGCAGCAGATGGTGGAACCATTTTGAGAGGGTAATTTACACACAAGGCTGTAGGAGGCTGGTCATGACCTCCTCATGTATCGAGCCCAACCCAGTGAAAGGGAGGTGCTTTTGCGGGCTAGTACTGGAGTGATGTGTTGTCCTTGTGGATGATACTAGGCACAAACACATTGGATATTTTGTCCGTTTCACATCAACATCGACAACTGAATTTTCGTTTCGTCCAAAGGTGCTGATTTGTCATAACTCTGGAATTGTTCCAATTCTATGATTCAATGGTCCAATGCTATCAACACTTTATTTTTACATTATATTATATATTTAAGTATATAATATATATTATATCATAATCCTTATATAACATTCTAATAAAGTATGTATTACTGAATTATCTAGTGATTCAGGGACTCCCTCATAAATACTTGCTTCATTTCATTGTCGTCACCAGAGGCGGACAGAGTACACAGCTTCATTACTTGAGTAAAAGTACAGATACCCCTTGCTAAATTTTACTCAAGTACAAG
>JAPMNU011485289.1:0-15552 GCA_029874995.1 Alburnus alburnus | reverse complement strand
GTGTGTGTGTGTGTGTGTGTGTAAACCCACCTGCTTTATTCTGATCAAGAAAAGGTAACAGGATAGTCCCATTCAGACTCCCTCCCTCGGGTGTGTAAAAGACTCACATTCAAAATGCATCTTTCCTTCAGTAGTTTTAATAGTCCATTTCACAACAACTTATACTGCAAGAACCCAAATTTGAAAACATTTACAGTTATAAATTCAGCAGAAACTTTTAACCTAAGTGAATTACAAATGAGGAACATTACAAGTGTTTTCATCATAAGAGCCAACAATTAGCAGTAACCTACACAAAGTTTCAAGTGTAAGCTAGATAAGTAGGCTACAAAAAGTGGAACTGAAATGCAAAAAAAAAGAGAGCTACAAATAAAACGAAAACTTTAATAAATGAAAGCTAATTCAAAATATTAATACACAATACAATAGTAGATAAATAATTGTAAAATAACACATAGGATGGCAGTGGTGATTTTAGGAAAGAAATTAAAGACTGTAGAATTCAGAAACCCTGGTTATTAGTGACACCGGTGGCCGTTAAGTGAACTGCAACCAGAAACGTGTTGCTCGTGCTCGTATTAGTGCACAATCGTTATTCTGTGCCCCCTATGAACAAGGCGAATATCTTTTTCGCTAAAAAGTAAAAATAATTTGGAAATACCTTTGCAGTAATATGCTAGTGCACATCCAGATGCTGTTTAGAGCGACGGTTGTGAATAACAAAATAAACACAACAAAAATGACAGCTGTGAGAAATTATGTGGAAATGTTTGCACCAGCTCTGTGATTAAACGTTATCATGTCGACAGATGAGCTCATTAAAATTAGACTGTAATGATAGTTTGGTTATAAAGTGTTTGAGATTATAGACTAGCCATATCGATGACTATTTGTGAGACTAGTTTGAATCAATCCCCTTTCTTTGGCCTTTCATTGACATTACAGTACTGAATGTCTCTTTCTTCATTATCCTGGACATTGGATTTGTTTCATGAGTCATAGAACGGAAGAGAGGCTCTTGGGATCATAAACGTCACATCCTTTTAATTTTCCCGGCAAAATCGTCCCAAATTCTTCACATAAAATCAGTCTGGCTTTCATAGGCAACCTAGGAAGTCGGAGAAGGTTCGTTTTTTTAAGTTTCGTAACAAGCTGTACACACATTGGCAATGAAAAAGTGATTAATACATGAAAGGTCTTATAGGCTATATATAGCCCCTTTAATTATTTATAGCCTATGTTTTGAAGCCTGTAGGTGGCGCCATAATCACATTTCCGTGGTACTGTCCAAATAATAGCAATGTAGACAAAGTTTCAGTATGCAAAAGCTCAAAAATTAAAAATAACTATTTTGAATTTAGAATTTTTTTGGAGGCTTTATCGAGTAATTTATTTTGGTGTAGAATCAACAACAGCAACAACTACTTGTCAACATCTAAATATAGCTACAATTAATCTAGATACTGTCTTGTAGCCTATATGGCCTTCTCATCATGTTTTCTGATGTGTTACACTGCGAATGTTTTGTTATAACAAATTTTCACCTGTTTCATTTCAGAAACAATCTGACTAAAATTTGGAGTCAATATGAATTAAGTTGAAGGAAAAAATAAAAATTGCATTATTGACATAAAGTCAAGAAATCAGAAAAAAATAAGACATAGGCCTACAATAGATGGCCAATATATGGCCCTTGATAAATCCATCCTAGCCTAAATAATCATATAATATCTCATTTCAAAATCAGAATCAGGATTTTAGCCCATCGATCCATCTCAAACACGTCTTATTACCAACAAGACAAATGCAACGTTCATCTATCATATCTGTCGCATTAAATCTGAATCCAAGTACCTCAATACATATACATGAAGATAAACTGTTATGATGCCATATATTCTGCGGCACACATTTATAGTCAGTCGGCCACTTAATATCCAGAACGCTTGCAGAACGTCTCAGTACAGAAATCAATGAAACTGTACTGTCAGGGGTTTAGTGTCGTTTTCACCACGGCTGGCCAGAATAGATGCATAACTCCGGCATAGATGAGAAGAGATGGAGTATGGGATCAATACGGAGCTGAAGGAACAGGTAATAATATATTGACGGGTTTTATGTGAGGTCTGGAGGGATGGGGGCAGGATAAGACTCAAAGCGACATAAAATATACACTCTTAAAAAAAATAGAACTATGTAGAAGCTTAAAGGGTTTTGTCTGGTGCTTCATACAGGCCTATATAGGCTAACTTTTCTTTTGGCATAAAGCGTTCTAGCGAGTCTGGAACCCTATAGGGTTCTAAACAGAATTTTTCGAAGAGTGTATAGCCTTCCCCATAGTGGAGATATATCTGATCTGTATCCTCTATTTCAAACTCAAATGATGATATTCAGAGCTTTATACTTAGTGGTTGGAATTTGGGAGGCTCAGCCTGTGAGGGAGATCTTATACGACAGTGATTTATTTATCAGTAATAAGCACATCTGGCCATTTATGGTCCTTCATTTCTGTCTATGAGAGCGAGCCTGAGCCAGTTGGTATGAAATCAGCTTTTGGCTCCTTTAGCATTTTCAGATGAATACAGTGCCCTTATTGTTACTGGAATCGTCTTTATGAAATTGGTACAACACGAATTATTATTTTTTTAAATGTATAATTTCATGAAATGCCTCCATGAGACAGAATAATTGAAAACATGCTGAAAGGAAAGACGTTCATTGAATTGTGCGGACAATAAAGTATTGAACAGGGTCACATGTCCCACATTACGACACAGCTCACTGTACTCTGAATGTAATGATTGCCAAATGCAAACTGTAATTCATTCTGAATGAGCTTCCCTGAAGGAGTAGCCTATGTGTAAAGACGATGACAACACACACAGTATATGGTCCAAAAGGTCCTAAACTTTTAGCATTTAAAAAAAAAAAGTAAAACAAAGAAAAATCATACAGTGGAGAAGAGAGAAGTATAAATATTTACACAATTATTGATGCATCAGTATTAACTTGTAAAGGAAAATGGGGTTTCTTTAAATAAATAAAAAATGCAAAATAGAAATTTTTCACTCATTTTTTCATGAATGTTTTTTTAACCATTATAATAGTAATATTTATAAAATATTACACAGGGCCTACCATTTAAAATTTTAGGTATACGTTTTTTTTTTTTTTTTTTTTTTTTAAGAAATTNATTTTAATCTGTAAGGATGCATTAAATTACTCAAAAGTGACAGTAAAGACATTTATAATGTTACAAAAGGTTTCAATTTTAAATAAATAGTGCTCTTTTGAGCTTTCTATTTATCAAATATTTTTTTTTATCACGGTTTCCACAGAAATATGAAGCAGCACAACTGTTTTCAAGATTTATAATAAGCAGCAAACCTATTAGAGTGATTTCTGAAGGATGTTGAAGGCCAGACTGTGTGAATCCCACCTGGCTTCTCTGTCACTCAGCTCATGAAGAACTGAAGTGTAAAAACACCCTGTATGTAATCATCAGTGACCCTTGGCCTCTGCAGAGAAGAAGAATGGCAGAGGAACATTAATCTGGCCTGGAAACATGCCTCTTTCCCCACATGCAGTTAAGGTTATGTAGTTCAAATTAGGCAGAATTTCTGGATGGGTGACTTTAGATTCCTGATGACTTGTGCCATAAGCTTTGTCTATTGTTAAAAATTGTTTTTGGACATGTGAAATAAAGTTTCAGAGAATTAGTCAAACAGTTTTTCATGTCTGAAAGATGAGTAGGCTACATGTTAAAGCTTAATGTCAAGTCTGAATTCGTGGAGCAACAATCTTTCTTTGTTCCATGTTTTAAAGCCACAGCAGGATTACTTTATTTTTCACCCTGTCTTATGCTAATAATAACTGTGATGTATGCATGGCACGGATATGACTTTTCAAATGGTAGTATGCAGCATTGTTATCAACTGACCTCACTGACATTGCATGTTTTAGTTCAATTATCATTTCAGAAATAACATGACAATTTAATGTTTAAAAAAAGGTATGCCTTTTCATTATTTTTCCAGAACAATTATAATTCCAAGCAGCTTGTGCTTCTGTTTAATATTATGGGATGTCATTATATATGGCCCTGCTGCGATTTGAGTTTTGCAGGACAGCAAATGGCGCCTCCTTTTGGTGAACAGCACAATTGCAGTGTTAATATCATATAATGGCATAGAGCAACTAAGAGGTGGACAAACTTCCACAACTTCCTTACTTGAGTGAAAGCACAGATACTACTGGTCAAATATTACTCCATTACAAGTAAAAGTTGTAAAGACCTATTTTTACTTAAGTAAATGTACAGAAGTAGGCTACTCGTTTTTAAAAGTAGGCCTAATTAAGTATGGCAAAAATAAAAAAGTAAATGTCAATGCATTGTTTTATTATTGTTGTATGTAATACTTGCAGAATCTTATGCCTCTGAATCTATGCCTGCCTACCTACCCTCATATCAATATCAAATTTATTTCTAGAACACAGTTCCAGTCTTGGGATTGAATAAGTGCACTCAATAACGTCCACAATGGTTTCGGACAAATGTTCCCTCAAATAGTTCCCTATTTAAAGTTTTTTGGCTTTTAGTATGAATATTACTGTTATATATAAGCTAGTGTGCTAAATAACAAAATTCACATTTAGAAGACCAAAACCAACGTTGAAAATGAAAATCAGGTTGATGTCAGAATCCAACGTCAGATTGACATTAATCTCCAACGTTGGATAGACGTTGTATTGTGGTTGAAAATGAAAATCGAGTTGACGTCAGAAACCAACATCAGTCAGGTAATGACGTCATCCCGACTTTCATTTCCAACCACAATCATCCACTGACTGACTACTCCTACTCAAGGACCTTGACAGAAATGTAGTGGACTAAAAAGTACGATATTTGTCTTTCAAATGTAGTGAAGTTAAAGTAAAAGGTTTCCAGAAAAAATATACTCAAGTAGGTTAAAGTATAGATAGCCAACTCAAAAAGTATACTTATAAGTAGGCCTACAGTCATCAAATAAATTAACTTTGTTACTGTCCACCTCTGAAGAGCTAATGACGGGGTAGCCAAGATAGTTTTCATTAATAGGGAAAAAAAGTCTGTTTGAGTACATGGGACCCCCTCGAAAACGAGATGATACATCTCAAGGGGCTTATCCTAATAATAAATAAACTTTAATATAGCTATATAATACATAATCTCCTCAAATTCCCTCTGAAACGCACGTATGGACCATTGATGTCAACATCTTTGAGTATGTCATAGGTTTATGGTCACGCTGCCATCTAGTGGAAATGTATGGTTGTTACAGGGAGAAAAGGGACACTTTTCAACTCACTTGTTTATAATTAAAATGTACATGCACATTTGTACTAATTGTGAAACCAAATGAAATTATGTCCATTTGAACTAAAGGCAACTATCAGAGCAGCTATTATTCTAAGGCATCTTATTGGGTCAGAATACTAGTATTTTTTTAGGCATTTTACCTGATCTATTCATCTGTCTGTTTGATTCGTCAGTTTCTGTTAGTCCCGCCCAGGATGTAATGGTAAGATTTTGTGAAATGTGGAGATGAATTTGAAAGTTGTCTAGCAAAAGCAAATATCAATCAGTTGATACATTAAAAGCCTAATTTGGATATATTGGATATGTACTGCTGCTGCAAGAAACCAAGCAATGAAATTGATTATGATGAGATCATCTCAGTGTTTAACTAGAAGCCCCCATAGATATCATATAAAGGCTAGATGTCTTAAGGCGGAGTCACTTCCGGCATCACCGGCGGCCATCTTACCGCAGGGCTCTGTGAATTAAGGTGAGTGATCAGCACGCACACAAATCCTCTTATCTCGCTGAAATCTTGACGGATTTACAAACGGTTTGGTTTCTTACAAACGTCATTAACGTGGCTATAATTCTTTCATATGGAAGTCCATTGTTATAATTATTCATATGTATGCAGTGTCATAGCTACATCTCTGATGATTATAACAAACCAAACCGTTTGAAAATCGGTTGAAAATTGAGCAAGTTATGGTTATTTAAAAGTACATGCACCATTTTACGAGTGAGCGAGCACCATAGACAGTATGGGCGAGCACCCTGTGGTAAGATGGCCGCCGTGTGCGGACGTCGACCTCCATTGCCCAGCAGCGCGCACGAGACATCTAGCCTTTATATGATATCTGGAAGCCCCTTCTTCTCAGAGTAGAAGGACAAGCAAAGGTAAATGCAAACATAGTGTATAGTTATAGTTAAAATATTCTAAACATTAATTCATATAGGCTAGTCGCTGTCCTGCAGAAACCTCATATCTCAAAATTTCGTCTATTTTATTTATTTCATAAATCATTACTATTGGTCACCCTTTACGTCTCCCTGTGTGTTTTGAAATATTTAACCAATGAAAAGCGCTTATGACTAAACCTCGCAACTCAGTCTGTGACTGTCAGTCAAACCAGCATAAAATCATAGTATGAAAATGCTGCACGTAATTTGGAGCGAGATTTCTTCTTGTTTACAATATTAGGGTAAATAAAGAGCTGTTTTTTATTTGCTCAAGTACAGCGTTTTCTTTACTCAAGAAACACTATATAAAAACTAATGTTTTGAGGAGCGGAGAAGATCTTGTCATCGAGTCAAAGTCTGAAATAGCCTGTGTGTAACACTTCATTTTGGCCAAATGTCCGGGGGAAAAAACCTGAGTTCCCGCATATAGCTACAGTAAACTTTATAACCTGTATGTTAATGACGGACAAAGCATGCATCTCTGATATTCTCCAAAATTCGCTGGTCAAAATCCTCATAACTCAATTTTACCTTGATTTTGGTAAAATGTTTATATAGTGACACGTGCAAGTGTCTGTCCATATATAAATTAATTCGTTCATGTAGGTTATTTCTTATTTGCTGATTTTTAACTTTGAACTTGAAACTGTTGCGTTTTTCCCCTGATAATTTGGCATGCAATTTTTTTGCCCACCATGTTTTATGAAGGCCCACTGGTTTGAACATTTCTGGTCTCGCCCCAGGTTGAGATTCACTTTGAATTCTTTCTGTTATAAATGTCTACAAACACATGACATCTGTAGGACCATCATGACCAAATAAAGCACTCAAATTCCATCCGTCTCCTTTGCTTCTCTCTCTCTCTCCATATCCAGCATCATCTCCCTGCCCTTCTTGCTTAATTTGTTATTATTACTTTAAAAAAAAGTGTAGGTTTCGTCTTAAAAATAGTAAAGTTTGGGCAGAAAATACAAACATATTTAACATGCTCTTTTGAATTAAACTAAATGTAGCGAAGAACACCTCAAAAACCTGGACACTAGTCTGGACCAACATAAGGGAGAGACAATAATTCACATTTTTGTTATACTATTCCATTAGAGCTCATCTGACCCCTGCCAGCAGTACATTCACACTCGTGATTGGTCAGCCAGTCATCAGGCCTCAGCCAATGAGCAGCAGACGTGTACAGTATGACACAAACATTAGAGGGGCATTTAAAAGATGGAGGGGGTCAGTGCCGAACTCCTGCATCACAGGACTCAACTCTACAGCAGAGACCATGAGCACCCAGTTCAGCAAAGGACCCACATTCGGACTCTCTGCTGATGTCAGGAATAAGGTATGTGCCAGCATATAATGTTCTTCCTGCTTTAAATTGATGATATGGTGGTTTCCTATTTCTCACTATTCTGAAAAACCAAAAGTTATAATTAATAAGCTGAAGCCAATAATATGCAGTTTTTACCCCACAATACATTTGTTTTTCTCCACACCCTCACAGAAAAGGCATATGCTGAAGTGCATTCAATAAATTTCTTCTACATATGTATGTTTTCGCTGTGTTAAATTAGACATAGTTTGTTCATCAACTTTGCCCAACATAGTTTATTTATTCGAATGCATTTAAAACAATACAATTGTATGTATGCATGAGTAACCCAAATAAAATTATATTTCATGTGCTCAGAAGAAATCCAATATTCATTTGGAAAGAGCAAGTGTAATATTAATAATAGTAAAGCTTTTAAGAACAACATTGAAGTATAAATTATAATGATTCATTCAATCAGAGTCACACAGGGAATTTCCAGTCCAAATGACTTGATTCACAAAAGAGGCATGAATTTAATTAGACATCAATCTGTTAATTTAAGAAGAAAAAAACTTCCCATTTTGGTACTGAGTTGCATAACAGCAACATCTCCCAAATATGTATGTTTTTGTTATTGAAGAATATCTATTGTCAGAATACCTAATGGGAAAAATTTGTCATTAGAAGATGATTCATATATGATTCAGTGACAACATCTATTTACTGATGTCATGGACAATAATATCTACATTATTGTTGTTGCTGTTATTATTATTATGGTAAAGTATATGGGCAAAATTCTGAAGGGCAAAACTGTGACCTTAGTCTAATAATGCATAAAGACGTGTTTTTTCCCCGCTTTTTTCCAAGCTGTTTTGCATACATATAATGTTAGAAAAGCATTAGGTTAGCAGCAAATAAAATAGTTAAATTACTTATACTTATTTTACCTTTTCATCGCTTGAAATGGCAGCTGGCACAGAAGTACGACCCTCAGACGGAGGAGGATCTGAGGATGTGGATCCATGAGGTCACAGGTCAAACGCTTCCTAAAGACTTCATGCAGGGACTGAAGGACGGTGTGATCCTGTGCGAGTGAGTTTCAGCAGTCAAAGATAGTTTTTAAGCTTTATTTTAAGGAGTTATGAAGACTGAGTAGCCTGGTTTCACAGACAGGGTTTAGATTAAGCCAGGATTAGGCCTTAGTTCAATTAGGACATTTAAGAAGCTTTTATAAACATGCCTTTGAAGAAAACATTGCTGGTTTGTATCTTGAAACAAAACAATGGCACTGACATATTTTAAGAGATTTTAAGCTCAAACATGCATTTTAGTCTGGGACTCGGCTGTGAAACTAGGGGATTGAGAACAATTCCTTTGCCAGGAAAGCAGAAAAAAATAAACATGGCACAAAAAGAGGTTAAATATCACATAAAAAAACACATAATTATAAATAATAATTGAGATGATTAAACAGAAACAACAAAAGCCAAAACTAAAGTGGATATATTAAGTCAAGGGTAAAAATGCAAGGGTCACACTGCACTCATAACATTTTTGAGCTTGGCATAATTGCTCTTATATGGTGTTCGTCCACTAGGCTGATCAACAAACTGCAGCCTGGATCCGTTCCGAAGATCAATCATTCACCCCTGAACTGGCACAAGGTAGTGTGTATATCTGCAATGTTTGAATCTTGAGGCATCTCTTGCATTGCTCCTAGTCAGATTTGTGTGCATGCTATGTTTGAGGGTGACTTCTTGGCTTTCATGTTATGAAATGGAAACTACTTGCCAAATTTTTGCCATTTTAAGAATGCGTTATGTTCTGTTTAACTCAGAGAAATGCAGAGAGACACTGTATGAGTGTACAGAAGTGATTTACTCTCTGCTACAGTCTGGCTTTCTCTTTCGCACTGTCAAAGTGGTTATTGATTTACAGTGCAAATAGTTACAGTAGATAAATGAAACATGCAATTAAGAGTAGTCTGCATTAACTAGGAATGCAGCTCAAGAGTCAAACTCATCTAAGGAATGGACTGTTTTACCTCATTAACTCTAGTCTGTTTATAGTAGAGCTGACCTACAAATACTATATTTCCAGACATGGCATAGTAGTTTCTATGAGACAAGAAGATTTGGGAGAAATTTGGACTTTACCCAGAGATGAATCCATCCCTAACTTGCTTTTATTTCAATCATTTTTATCTATCCCCTCAATCTCTCTTAGTTGGAGAATATTACTCACTTTGTGCGAGCCATTGGTGAATACGGCCTGAAACCATATGACATGTTTGAGGCCAACGACCTTTTTGAGGACATGAACCACACCCAGGTCCAGGGCACCCTCATCACTTTGGCTGGAGTGGTGAGAAAAACTAATAAAACTCTTGCATCTCATAACGTCTGCTATGGTTTCGGTCACCACTACAATTGGCTGTCCCCTCAAACAGTGCCCAATTTAATTATCTTATCTTGTAAAATGCCCCTATACACAGAGTACGCGTGATCGCGAAAGTAAAAAGTGAGTGCGCATTCAAAAGCGATAACAAGTTTAAATAGGCCTATGCATCTTAAATTACCTGTAAATACGTTCAATATTTAATACTCTTCCTGCCTTTCTGTCTTTTTCCATGTTCTCTTTTCTCCCAGGCCAAGACTAAAGGCTTCTACACAAAAAGTGACATCGGTGTGAAGTATGCTGCAAAAAAGCAAAGGAAATTCAATCCTGACAAGATGAAAGGAGGGGAAAGCATTATCAGCCAACAGGTCACATGACAAATACTTGGAAAAAGACGTAACGTTAACGTAAACGTAACATGCAATTACACAGAAATGGAAATTAGTCTAAACTAGACAAATATCAAGAGTAAATGAACTATTTGAATTACAGTTGCATTTGATATAAATGCATGCCCCGGTCCTGCAGCTATGTAAGACACAAGAAACAAATAGGTAACACTTTATTTCAATAGTCCACTTTAGACATTCTAACTAAAAGTAATTTTGCAACTACATGTCAACTTATTCTATTTACCTGAACCCTAACACCTAACCCTTACCTAACAGTCTACTAGAGTTAGTCGACATGTAGTTGCAAATTAATGAAAGTTAGTTGACATGTAGTTGCAAAGTTAATTGTACTAGTCAGTACTGTAAAGTGTCTGGAATCATTTGGTAAAATATGGTAATATTGTGAAATTTTAAATAGCTGTTTTCTATTTCAATATATATATTTTTTTTTTCTTTTGTGATGGCAAATCTGAATCTTCAGCAGTGTCACAAGATCCTTCAGAAATCATTTTAATATGCTGATCAAGAAACATTTCTTATATATAGAACATTTCTTAATATTTTTGTTGAATCCATGATAAAACAAATTCAGGAAATTTGATGATTTGAAAGCTTAAAAAAAAACATTTATTTGAAATAGAATAACTTTATTAATGTCTTTTCTGTCTCTTTTGATACTATTTCTCATCTGATTCACAGATGGGCTCCAATAAATTTGCCAGCCAAAAGGGCATGACCTCCTATGGAACCAGACGTCATCTCTATGATCCCAATATGGGCATGGAGAAACCAGCGGATCGATCCACTATAAACCTCCAAATGGGCACAAACAAATGTGCCAGTATGGTGAGGGCACATGCTGCATTAATACATAAAGATCATGTTCCATGAAGATTTTTTGTAAATTTCCTTCCGTAAATATATAAAACATTTATTTTTGTGAGTGAATGCAACACAATCGCGAACATAAATTGACAACTTTAAAGGCGATTTTCTCAATGTTTTGATTTTTTTGCAACCTCACATTCCAGATTTTATTTCGGCCAAATATTGTTCTGAAAGCTGAATAAATAAGCTTTTATTGATGTATAAATCTCAATTTAAAAAAATTTACCCATGTGACTGGTTTTGTGGTCCAAGGTCACATATATTTAATATATTATTAACTACACCTTTGTCCTGTTGTAGGCTGGAATGTTCGCACTTGGCACGGCAAGACAAGTGACGGAAAAGAACGTGAATCTAGAGCCGGTGGATTCGACCACAGTGTCTCTGCAGATGGGAACCAACAAAATGGCGTCTCAGAGTGGCCAAACTCCGATGGGAGGATCACGTCTAGTGTACAACCGCAAATACTGCGCCAAGCCGAATGAACAAGACGCCATTGACTTCCTTAATTAATGCACTTTGCTATTCAGCATTGGTCGAGAATGTGCCTTTCTCCTGATCTCAGACCAGCTTAACTAAATTAAACTAAATTACGTGGATGATGTAGGGATACATTTCTCTCCCTAATTAGAAAAAAATTAAGCTGCTCTCTGATTAGTTTAAAGGGGATCATCTACCACACAAAATCTTCTAAACTCCAAATCAACTTGTTTCGGTGTTTCATTATGGATCAGATGTAGTTCTTTATATTCCTCAAAATTGTATGTAATTGGTCTTTAGTCTCAGAATATACTGGATCTGAAAAAGTGAATGGCGATTGAAAATAAACAAAAGACGATCAGTTAGTGCCTATAGGTGGGAAAATGACTAAAATGAAGATGTTGGTGCAAAGGTAATGAAAGTATAAAATGGTTATGTTATTGTTAATGTTCTGAAGTAGGGTCAGGACAAGACCCCGTCCTCTACATTTGGTGCCTTGTCATCAGTTATTAATTCATATTCCTTAGGATCATTAAAGGTACACTATGTAATTTTTCTTCATCTAACAGTTAAAAAAAAACATGCATGCATTTGTGGAAGAACATTGTTTTGGTTGTGCTTTGGCAGTGGTAAGTATTAAGTAAGTGATGCAATGTTCAGAGGAAAGTGTGAAAGCATTTGAGCATTTGATACACTTTTGATCTTTTCAACCTGTGCTCGCTTGTCTGCTTATGTGAATTATGACATCTGTTTATTATTTAGTGTTTAAATGTCTCAGCAGAAAGAAACCAAGATGTCTTGGCAACTGCATGTATGTTTTGTTTTTTGTTTTTGTCACAAGAAAATGCTTATGAAATAGAATAGCATTAAAGAGAAATATTTGGCCTACTTTCTGGGTAATGGATATTTAATTTTATTTTCATTAACAGATGCAAAAACATCTGTGTCTTAGTCCTATACTGTTTTATATAAGGGTATCCTTAAAAGATATACTGACAAGTAGGCCTACATGATAGGCCTACAGTGTTTGATATGGTACTGTAATATTGAATGATATTGGACCATGGCATCCTGTTACTCCGGCTCTTCAGAGAGTCGGCCTACAATGGAATTGCCTTAGTAATAAGTAAGCTACATGTCCATATGGTACCATCTCCAAAAACATTGTAATTATATGGTACTTTGTTTTGGGGAATTTTCTTTAGAATTCTCTCAAATTTCCCTCTTCTGCATTTTGAATATAAAACATATTTTATAATAGATAATAAACATTTGAGCAAATGAATATCTCCTCTATTTTTTACTCTGAAAATCAGTGAATTTGTACTGTCACAAATCTTCACTAGTAAGGACAGCCAATGTTAAAAGTCTCTGCAAGGGGCGGGAACAAATCTGCCCATTTTGTGATGGGAGGTCCGACTCGTTCATTCTAACAGTTTCAAAGAACCACATACAAATTCAGTGAATTACGCCGTGACGCAAGAACGTAATTGTTCATGTGCCACTGGCGTGTATTTATTGTGTCTATGTGGCTGGCATACGAGCTAGACTTTTAATAAACATTTGCTGTTTATTGCCAAGACCTTTTCCCCCCTAAGTTGATAACATAAAATAGAACTCAAATACAGCCAAATACTAAAATGTATTTACATTTTTGGGTGAAAAAGGTCTTGCTCGTTGCAGTAAAATTCTAAATTATTAAAACCACGCGTTGAGAAAAAATTAAAGTAGCCTAATAAAACGCCGGTTAAATCATAAATTAAATCCAATATGCAGTACTAGTCGTAGCCTACATTTTCGCTCTTTGAAAACATGTTGGAAAGAAGTGTCTAGTGTAAGTTGTTTAATTCGAGATCGCGAACCGATTCGAGGCGATCCCGTTTTTTGAACGTGTTCAACCGATTCATCCAACTCGCAAGAACCGAACTTGCATGTGATTTGCTTTAGGATTCAGTGTCACTTGAGCTCGGCAGACATGTACCAACAGGTATTATAAAAACATTCACACATTTTGTGCTGTAAATGTCTTTTCGTTCCTGGATAAATGACAAATATGCTAACAAGTACAAGTTTAATTGATCATATTTGTCGTTTTTCTGAATCGCTATCACGAGCGTCAAAAGTCTAAGAGAATCAATCCGTGTTTGCAGGTGCTAGCTTCAGACAGTTAACGTTACGTTAAACATTAAACAACACTGAAACGCGTTATTGTACATTCCTAGGACATTTATGGCAATTATATGAAAGCCATAACCATAAGCCATTTAACATTTAATTGTTACATTTTGGAGATTAGCATAAACCTGCAAGAATGATCATTGAATTATTAATTAGCCTAACGCATCAAATTATTACACAACCCTGTGGAACACTTGCTTCTCATTGGTCACTCACGTCAATCTGTGGTCTAATATTTTTGTTGAATGAACTATTATTGTCACTGGCAACCGACTTCTCATATAACAGTCTATTAAAATACATAAATTGACATGATGACAAATTCTCGCATATATATGGTTTTGAGTTGAATTATTTAATTAGACAGAATGTTGCCATTGACCAATTACAAACAATTATTCCAGTGTAATAATTTGTAATAATTCATTATCCATGGGTCAAAATTTGTGTGGGTGGGCAGGGCACCGTCCATGCAGGGTCTGTTTCCCCTGATGAGAGGGCCCTGATTTGCAACAATGACTGGCTGGATGTTTATGATCCCAACTGTATGTGGCTAATGAAATGGTAGAACAAAAAGTTCAGGAATGTACAGTCTTTATTACTTTTTTTGTTCCTTAAGTGTAATACAATGCTGCTTTACTTTTCTAATCCGTTCTTACTCTGTGTGTATTCTCAGATGTCATTTAAAGAGCTGGTGAAAGTGTTAGGGCTGGGAGCCGTAGCTGTCTTTCTGGGTGTGGAGTGGTTAGACTGGCTGACCCGGCGTCTGAGAGTCTCTCGCGGGCCCCTGAAAGAAGTTCTGTTCTTTCCTTCACCCCATGTCTGTGTCGAGCACCTGTTCACACACCATAGACGTTTCCCCTGGTAGTTTGGTCCACTTTTTCCTAATCTAAATGTATAATAATGTGTAAAACAACTAATTTCTCTTGCTTCTTTCGGCCCTAAGTGCGTGTCCCCTCCCGCATGGCATTGAGACGTCCTTCTCCAGGCTCCTCGAGCATCTCCTGTCCGCACGTACGTCACTGGACCTGTGTGTGTTCTCCTTCTCTCACATGGAGCTGAGTAGGGGGATTGTCCTCCTGCACAAACAGGGAGTCATTGTACGAGTCGTTACGGACAGAGACTACATGACCATCACTGGATCTCAGATCGGCACCCTCCGTAAGGCAGGTGTGTGTGTATTATTGCAAGTATGGACTTATAGATACACAGACATGATGACGTGAGCATGTAAGATATGCTGCTGCATAAACAGAAATGCATAAATCCCGTAGCAGATCATGGCAGGTGGAGCTGGGGAGGTAGAGGGGTTTAGAGAAACACTGATGGCTCGCTGCTGGACGCAAACACTGAACCAGACTATTTAAATGTTGAGCAAGCAGTCTCACTGGCTTCAGGATCCGCACAGGCCAATCAGCTTGTGTCGTGTATTAAAGGAACACTCCACCGTTTTTTTAAATGTGGCTTATTCACCTTCTTTCCTACATTTAGATAGGCGGGCAAATGCATTTTTGTTTCAGTGCATGCATTGTTTTAGTTTGACAGGGTCGGCGCTAGCTTAACTTAGCATAATGAATGGAATCCTTTGTTGCCAGCTA
>JAPMNU011485281.1:0-18730 GCA_029874995.1 Alburnus alburnus | reverse complement strand
CACACACACACACACACACACATTACAATGGGGTCAACTTTCTTTATCTTAACACCTCACGAGAAATGTCCTGACAGCTGACGTAATTAAAAAATACGATCATCATACAAAATAAATGCTGTGTAACCTGTTTGTTTTATTTATTTATTTAATTGTTGTTGTTTTTTTTACAGGAAATTAATGTTAGCATTTCTTTAATATATTTTCTAAGACACATTTTACAACAATGACAGCCAAACTGTAACTCCCTTTTATAGGCTAGCCTATAAAAAGTAGGCTATTTTTTAGTCAACATTTTTTTTAGGCTATCTTAAGATAATTTGTGCTTCCTGGTTCCATTTTTGTGTTCTTATTCTGTTTTTTTTTTTTTTTTTTTTTTTANTCTTTAGGCTATCTTATCGCTTTTTTTACATTATTTTCCTTTTAAATAATGAACTTACTCTTACAAAATTTTATAAATATGAATGCTTATTAGATTCTAGTAATTAAAACCCTAAAAAGTCACTCAATTTAATATTGTCATGCTCAATCAGAAACGCAGCAAACACACCACGTTGGGATTAATTGATCAGGTTTAATCATTCCTACTTAGAAAACATTTAAGTGTCAGATGAAGTTCAAATAGCCTAGAAACAAGAAATGTTAAAATATCTGTTTTGACAGTTTACATAATAGTCGCCATATTCACCACAATTCCTTTGTCATGTGTCCATAGTTCCTAGAAATCCCAATGCTGGCCTTTGAATTAGCCTCATAATCCGTTCACGTTGTAAACTTTTTGGAGGTGAATTTTAATTCTGTTGTATTCCAATAAGATGCTGATTTTAGACGAACCCAAACGTTTTTACGTCGCAAGGTGTCCACTAAGTGAGCTTGCAATCTAAACAAATAACTTAGGCCTAATAAATTAATTAATAGCTTGTTAGATATATGGAACAGATGAACGGATACATGTTTGACATCAATGCCTCACTTTATAAATGGGTCTGTTTACATTGCTTCAAATGATTATAGCCTATTCTTATCAGTGCGCAAGAAAAACAAGCAAGCAAGCAAACAAATTAATCTAAATAGAGAATCGAAGAATGGCATTTTAATTTTTTGTTTATTGCCCCCTTATATATAGTCGAATGTTGCTTATCTCCATAAATGAGACTTCAGAGATTAATTTTAAACAGGAGAGCAACTTTGTGGCATTAGGTTCAATGAAGAACCTTTCCCATTCATGGAACCTTTCCATTGCTCATAAGTTTCTTTTTAGAAGGAAAGGGTTCTTTAGATTATTTAAAATGTTCTAAAAAACGTCATCGCTGTGAGAACCCCTTTTAGAACCTTTATTTAGTTTTTGATTTAATTTAATGATTTAACGGATAGGCCTATATTAAGCAATTAATAATCAATTAAGCTAAACATTTGTTGACTTGTTCAAATTGTGGTTTAATATCCTACTTAATTGTTTGATTAGCCTACGAAATTTCTACAATACAAATTAGCAATAAATAAACGCACGTCTGTATGCAACCTGAACCAATAATGCCTTTTCATTTGAGTATCATGGGAAGTAAAATTTTTACTTCAGACTTTAAGATATTTTATCTTTTATTTTTTTCAGTTAGGCATAGGCCTACCTGCTTTCACAATTGTCACTTTTGGCTTTAGTTTACTGCTGGATCATATTTATATTAGGCTTATTAAAAGGCATTACTTGATATGCTTTGCTATAGGCTCTTTCTGCTATATGCTATTAAGACAATCACGAAGCAATAAAATTGTTATTTTAATAAAACAGCCTAATGGCTATTAAATATCTCCTCCCCCTAATAAAAATCTCATGTGGCGCAAAAGGTTATTTTAAACATAGTTGTCCCCTATTAGCATGAACTTTCTTCTGAACATTTGCTGCTGAAGAGCCTCCTTAGTTAACAGCTGGTTGTTTGGCATCTGGAAATTTTTCAGTGAAACACTTAATCCATTTTCCACGTCACATCCATTTTGTTGAACAACCTCTTGTCTCGGGCATTACCCAAAATGGCCGCTGTTCAGTTTGAGGGTTAAAAAAAAAAAAAGCATCTTCAGCTAGCCGAATTGCATATCATGACGTTGATATGTTTTTATCAGGTATTTTGGGCCTATAATGCATTCCTAAGAGAAGTAATTGAGAGCATTTAACTGCTGTCGTGGTGTGTTTGAGTAACCCCTGAAATGACAAGGTCGACTGGATATTTTAATGACAGCAGTTTAGTTCGTGATGCAGTTTAGCCTCAAAACGGTGCTTCTGTCCTAAGTCAGAGCAATGACCGTAATAATAGTTTAGCCTACTGTTTTATTTTTCTTCTACATTTGTTGTTCTTCTTTAACTAAAACAAACAGGTTAATATTGGTCATCATGCATATTCTATAGCCTATGCCATTTGACTTAGGGGTGGTAACGTAAATACCCTACTGACCAACTCTTTGTTGTATCGTAAAATCAGTCTTAAGGCTTCTATTAAAACTTTGCAAAGAAAAATGTCGCAATTAGCAGAATGTTTTTAACTGAGTAGGCCTGCTTGCATGGTGAGGTGTTAAAGAGCTTAATTTAGCCTATATAAATGAAAAACAATATTGCCATTTATTGCAGAACTATTGATATCGCATCAGTTAGGGAAAATGTTTGAACAAACAGCCTATGAATAAAAATAAAACATTTTACTTTAAAAAGTGTATAATTATATATAGATTAGGCCTATTTCATCGATTAGCCTATATTGTGAAGTGTGTTGTACTTTCATGAATTTCACTTAGCCTAAACGAAATAAATAAATAAATAGCCTAAATAAATACGAAAGTATTTTAGCAGGGAAATTCAGGGAATTCAGTAATTTTTCTTGTTGGCAAAAATATTACAAAACATAATAAAACAAACAGTTGAAACAACATTTTTATGAACAACACAGGTTGTATCTAGGAAATTTGATATAGGCCTAAGACTAAATTAGTTCCAAAATAATTGTTAAATTAATTAATACATTTTTAGTGACCATCACAATGATCTGCGACTGAAAGTTTCGACAGCAGCTATCTGACAATGACCAAAAAAAACCAAAAAGAAGAGCAAAGTTTAAGATTAATTGTTTTAAAAATTCTCGTCATGTCACAATATCAATAGCCTAGGCTACTAAATAAATTGGCTGAAGTTAATTGTCACAGATTTGTGCAGACAATTTATGCAGACCTTTTCTCTAAACTGAAAAGTAAAGGTTATTACGACGTGTTTCGGACCTATCTAATTGCATCATCTATTTTATAAAATTGGACCATTTCTTCATAAATCTTGAACGCAAAGAGACAAAATAATTGTGTTTACAGTAGCTATACATGGTAAAATATTTTGTACTATAGTTTCTTACATTTCTAAACATCTATGATAAAGTGTACATTTTATAGGCTACGAATTAAGGTTTTATCGATTCAGTGCTGATGGTCGCTTGTAGAAAATAACTTTGATAAGCTGATTTGTAGTTAGCCACTACACAAAATAAATTCCAATTAGAGTCAATTAGATCTTACCGAATGTCATACAAGAAATATGAGTTATTTGTGTTCTAAAGAACGCAGAAACCAATGTTCTGAAGAACCTATGTGACGTCAATAACTTTTTAGTAGCCATTAGTGAAAAACCTTTAGGCTCAAATAGGCTAATGATTAGGTATAGAACAGAAATGGTTACGACAAACAAAATCGGCGTAATAGCTGTAAACGCGTATGCTCTCGTTAAAAAAAATGTAAAGGCTAAATTAAAATTTCGGTTGTTACATTGCGTTTTTGGAAATTGTAGATTTATTTGAACGTAGCCTGTTGTAGGCTATTTCCATGGTGTAGTAGCCTATTTATGTAAAGTTCTAAAGTTTCGCTCAAAACAACATAACATTTAATTTGTAATAAAAGAGCGCTTGAGCAGTAGCTAACCAAGTTTATCTTCCAAACGTGACTTCGGCAACTGATTAACAGGGCTATTGTCGCTCATCAGAATTGAGCGTGTCGAGTGGACACAGCTAGAATACATATTCGCTTAACAAATTGCAAGGTAAAAGTGGTAGGCTATTTAATTTGTTGATTCAAAGCAGTATGGAAGCAGCGGTAAGACGTCAGAAGGGTAGCCTAGGCATTTAAGAATCCAACCTCCACACGAGTCATTCTAATATAATTTGACATATAAAAGGTTATGCAGCAGAAGAAATAGACTGCTTGCACATGTAGCCAGATTGACAAAGGGTTTTATCCTATAACTACAGGACAGGCAGTAGGCTAGTGGAAGAGATCTCGCCAGAGATGTTGTCAGTCAATGTGTGAGAATTTTTATTTTATTTTTTATCCTGGTTATATGGAAATAACATTGAAATAATGTAAACAGCAAGTAATGCACGCGTTGAGCCTCTGTTCTCCGACAATTCAAGTCCTGAGATCAGCTGACGTGACGCGCTCATGTGACCAAGGCTATCTGCAGCTCAAAATGGAGTTGTCGGAATCAGTGATGAAAGGGCTTCAAAACGTGGCCGATCCAAATGTGTTCGACCTGAAATCATTTACGATATTCACAGAGCTCGTATTCGACAGTCTGGTCTCGCCTCGATGCGAAAGTGTTCTAGGTAAGATGGTTGAGGTTTTTCTTTGTGCTGCATTACTTCCGGTTCTTTCTACACAAGAAGGAAGTCGCGCTGCGCTGTCTTTTTCTGATGTTATTTTCTAAGGATTGGCATATTATGTGTCGTCTAGCCCATAAGGACTGACAGACTGTGATCGTCATCCGTGCTCGCGGTGTGCCTATTGTTCTAAGTCCAGTACATCAATGATCCCTCTGCTTAGCCGTATTAGCTGCTATATGGTGTGATTACCAACACTGCATTATTTTTATTTAAGAACTGAATGAATGTATAAGGAACATTTACTTGATTATGGTCAAACGCATGCTTGTAGTGGCCTGCATTGTCTTCTGTCTAAGTAAAAAAAGTGAAGTTAGGCTATCTCATCTGCGCTAGCTAGCGTTACCCGCTAAGCATATTTTTTCGTGTCATTTTTTCCGCTTACTCTCTCTCTCTCAGTTTGTAGCCCATATTCTATGTGATTAATTGCTATGACAAATAATTGTACATTTGTATCGCCAAAAGCATTGTAGCATAACTGGTTCAGTTCCAAACGCAAGGCTATAGCCCACATCTCTCCCTCTCTCTCTCTCCCCCCCTCTTTCTCTCTCATGCACGTAGTAGCTACAACAGCTTTTCTTGAGAGCAATTTTTCATCTATCGCAGGTCACCCAGAATTGAAGCACATCGATCAGACTACCCTGAAACACTGTCATGCTGCGGCAACGACCTTCATTCTGGAAGGAGTAAAGCAAAATGCAGATAAATCAACTATTAGGTAACATGTTCCGAAATGGTCTTCTGAAGATAAAAGAAACTGTTCAGCACTTCTTCTTCTTTTCTTTTTTCTTTCTTTCTTTTTATTTTTTCACTTTTTCATTCTGAATATATCGTGTGCTCTTTTAGCTCGTGTCTTGAAGACGCCAGGTTCCAGATCGAAAGAGTGGACTTATTGTATACTTCACTCCAGGTAATGTTTTGTATCAAAATGCTCATCTAAATGCTATTAAAGTGCAGTTGCATTGCAGTAAAATAAATGTTTCTTTTCTTTTAGAAAAACAAAACAAATTTGGAATATTTGTTGTCAAGGTGAGAAATATTATGTAGCCTAAATATTTTTATTGTAAAAGGCATCTGCTACCTATTACATTTATTTATTGGAAATTATACTCCTTTATGTTCGTCATATAACCATATTGAGTATCTTCCGATTCGCAGAGTGTTATGAATCATGCAAAATCTCTAAATATGACCGCAGCCATAAGCGGGTTTTTTTAAATTTGTTTTTAAAAATTTCTTTATTGTTCCTCAGCATTGATACATGTCCTCCCCATATAACTGATGCTGCATGGCGTCTTGAGTATTGTATAAAGGTACGTTGTTTCTTTAAGTTAGTCAGCGCTGACAGTAGCCTAGGCTACTTCTAGCCTATATCTCATAATCATTGTTTCTCTCGGCAGAATAGTCATTTACATAAAGTCAATCAGCCGTCATACCTGATTTCTTTGAACACCGAGGTATGTAATTTCAGATACATATACAATAGCTATATGTCCAGTAAATGTTTTTTTCTTCACTTTGAATAAACTCTGGTTACTTTTGCAGAGGGGTGGCGCTTCTTCGGAAATTAATTTTAGTTGCACCATGGAGCAACTTCAGGTATTTATTTTAAACGATTTGCATAATTAGTTTGTTTTATCCTAAATGAATTAATTAATAATTAAAAACAAGTAAACATGACATGATTTACTTCAGCCTAGATCGTTGTTTAAGTTTTTTTTTTCTAAAGGTCTGGGTTGCCTTTAGTAGCCTAGGCAATATTTGTGCCAAGTCTGCATGTTATTTCATTAACATCAAGATCTGTTTTTAGCATAGAACCTACTTTATCCTACAGTGTTGCATTTTGTGGGCCTTCCTCATTTTACATGAATTCCTGGTCTAAAGAAACATACAGACGATAAATTGCAATAAATTATTTAACATTTCTGTATAATTATTTTTTGACAGTTAATTGATAGGCTATAACCCGTTAATTTATGGTAAAGCTGTAGGCCTACCTGATTATTTTCTATAATGTCAACGTTGGGTTTCTGCATCTGGAAAAGCCAATTTTATAGTCATTACACAGATGCCTGTGTTTGTCGTAGGGGTGACACAAAGGTGAATTGTCGAAAGATCAAGTCATAAAATTCTCATGCACTCAATCATCGTCACATCACTTAACAAATATCTTTAAGCTGTTGACCAACAAGTTTTAGCGGACCGAAGCCAAAAAGTTTGCCACTGCGTGAAAATAAATTTATGACGAAACCAATGTTTTAATCTGTGATCATGACTGATTGACTTTGCTGTATGTTCAATAAAAGAGCAGTCCACATATCATTCACACACTGTCAAAACTAAACTGTTTTCTAATTTGAGAGTGTTAATCCATGTAACTTTTATAAAACTGTTTTTCAGAGGATTTTGTAGGTTTATTGTTAGCCTACAAAGAGTTTGAGAAGTTTACGATGTCAACCAACTGATCATCTTTAAATGAAAGAGTGATTTGGCACTAAGAAGACAACAGCATGACAGATACAAGACTTGCTTTATCGCATTCATTTTATGTTGAGCTCAGATATAGAAATAACCTATGAAATGGTGAAATAAATCATTGTAGCCTAATTAACCGTGCATTTGCTGGTGGATAATCTGGATTGTCTGAACTGTTTAGGATTTGGTTGGAAAAATGAAGGACGCAGCAAAAAGTCTCGAGAGGGCATCCCAGTCTTGATTCCTGGATTCCTGAATGTCTTTTGGATGCCGAGGTTTAACGAGGCAAAGTGTCTTTCTTTCAGGACGCAGCGCTCCAGTTTCTTTCTTGATGAATTCTTCTCGCATATCAGGCCTATATGCTGTAACTTTTTTCTTCATAAAATCCACAATAAAAATACATTGATATGAGCAAACCTGCCTTTGTGTAATTATGTGTAGAGCTCAGTCGGCTGTCTTTCTTGATAAACGCATGTTTACGAAGAAATCGACATTTGTCGCAAGTGTCTGACGTGGATCCCGTTACTGATAGGCAACTGCTAAAAAGAACGCATTATATCGACTAATTGTTTAGGTTGAGGACCGGGTTTTTATAGGATAATTCAATCCTAATATGCGGAATGTTTGTTACTGTGCGATAAGCTATAACGTTGAGTTTGTAGAAGCAAAATAACATTTAGGCTATTTTCTAGGGGACCCCCGGCCATAAGTGGATTTCAAAGTAGGCTACTACTTTGCATCTGCATCACATTCACCACCATGAATTAATTCAGAAACGGGCTATCGGGTTAGGTTGGCTACAAAATGTTTTAACATGAATGTGATAGGCTAATATATGAATTGCTTTCTCAACACATTTGCGCTATTTAGTTTAACCATCTTTGTCTATGAATAGATTATATATGTGACTCGGGTTTTATGGTAAGTTGATCTTGCCTCCGTTATGAATCACAGTCTCCAAAGCTGTTGACGGAGAGAGATCATTTTGCAGACAAAAGTAGCAAACGGTTCAAAGCTGACCTACAAGAACCTATCCGGCTGTTGTGTAAACCTAACGAGCCGGACCACAGTCAAACAGACTTTGAAACGCAATTCTTTGTTATTTGCTGAACGCGAGCAGCGCTGAATACACCGACACATATTCCCAGGCCACCCTTAAGGAATTAGATCACGTGATGCACGGGGCGGTCGAACTACAAGCCATTTTGGGGACGGTGTCAGTTTCCACTGAACCATCAGCGCAGCATTTTTCAAAGAGAAGACTGAAGGAGCTAGCCTAGAGAAAACGCACATCAGCCTGGCCGTTTTACTGGCGGGAGGTCTAAATACAAGACCGCTTACAAGATCTGGAACCGAGCACGGCACACACATCGATAACCGGACCTTTTCTATATTTTTTTTTATTATTGAAATGCGCCCTGCTCCACCGTTCTCTTATTGCAATTGACAGCGTCTGCAGCCCTTTTCAAGATGGCCGCTTGGCTCGTATTCATTTTCTACTGAACGACTTCTAACTTTCATTGTCTAACCACCTCCAGGCTCGACTATTCACTCCAGCTCAGTAAGGTATGTGTTCTTCGATATCTTCCCTTACCAATGTCAAATTTCAGACTCTGTACTCAAAATGCATCTGTGTTTTGTGAGTGTAAAATGGAGACGTGTGTTAGAGTGGATGCGGGAACTGACAGCCTCGCGTCCGCAACATTGTCTCCGTCTCTCCGCGTGGTTATAGATTTGAGTTAATTTATCTAATAATATTGTGTCCTGTCTGAGCGAATGATTCTCATTTTGTTGTAGGATTATCAGTTATTGCCATCATCATGTTTGCTTGGTGTTTCTGGCTTAAATGGAATGGTTTAGTTATTAATGAATACTGATGTGCACGCGAAATCGGGTAGAGACGGGTCGTCTGTTCATGTGAGGCTGAATTCTAAAGGATTTTCCGTTTGTTGTCACATTGAGCAGTTATCTAATTTTATAGATATGCGATCTGTATTATGTTTACGACCGGGCAAACTTGTTATTTTGCTGAATTCTACCTATTTGTCTGTTTTCTTAACTTAAATTTACATGGTAACCTAAACTTGCCCTGTTGTCGGATGCAAAAGACAAAGCTTTCAGTGGTTGACAGCAATCATTCACTACATGGAAGATATGTGGTTGATAAAACAACATATTTATAAACTCAGGGAGGCTACTTATTTAATGTATTTCAAATGTTTTTAGAGGTTTCTTTCATTTATCCAACTTAACCGAAGAATGCTGCTTTAGATAGCCTGGCTTACACGAGGTTTGTATGGATCTTGTATCAGTTTGTTGGACTTTGACAAAGCACATTTGTCTACTATAGCCTACTCTACCATTTAGATTTTTTAAAAATATGTAAGCTCAAGAATTAGGCTAGTTATCCCTTTATATACTCTGCGGAAGCCTTGTTGTGCTTTGTGTTGTCATGTCAAGAAGAAAAATATATTTTAATATTTGACTTTGTCGGCGGGTTGTTTCAGAATGTGCTTTTAAAATATTATTAACTTGCGCACTTCTTGATTTAGAAGCGGCAGCTTTTCCCTTAAGACTTGGTGAATGATTTTGCATGTAAACTAACTTCCTTGACTCCCTGAAGTTGTGAATGTCAGAGCTAAATCTATAAGTGACGTGTTAGAATATTGATTACTTTAACCCGGTCTGTCATCATTTACAGGTCTTTGTAAACTCTGCACTTTCTCACGTGGCACAATTCATGTATAAGGGTTGTTTCCTTCTTTTGACAGTTACTTATTCTAGGCTATGCATCACCACCATCACCAGAGTGCTTGTAGTCAGCGTTCAGAATGTTTGTGGTTTTTTTAAACCCACCGAAACGCTTGCACCAAGAACAAGAACTTTTGTATCGTTTCTGTTTGACTGGTGGATGTTTCACTAAATAAATGTTAGCCTATGAAGGCTTTTATTTATTTAAAAAGAAAGGGCACAGGTCAACATTAGCCTAAATAATAATAATAATAATAAAAAAAACCTCTGTAGACCGATCTTGGTTTGAAAGCGGTCTTAGGAACATTATTGATATCCTCTCGCGTGGAGTAACATCACTATGTCGGTTGCTTATAGTTCTCGAGCAGTTTTGTGGAGGCTAGTCCGATGGCTTGTCACTGTCACATGACAATGTACGATTATATTACAGCAAGTAGGCTAAACATTGCCCAATTAACATTCAAAACGCATTCTATAAGAATTAGCTTATATGCAGGTTACTTTGGGATGCTTCATCCAGCACGAGTTTGAGAAGTTTCACGTTCATCATTAGCCTATGTGTTCTGTTTAAAGTTCTTGCTTACTCTGACCGTTTCTCATTGTTGTGAACTCTCTCAGCTCTTTAGCACTTGTCTTCGGCTATCAGTGAATGCCCCGACGTAGCCTAATAATGTTTTTCAAAAACAGGATTAATGAACAGTAGGCTAATACTAGGCTATAGCAACGTATGACGATTGTCATTATGTCAAACGGGTAGCCTATTAGTTTAATGCAAGGTGCATTCATGAGCAATGGGCGATTGCAAGATTAGTGCAGGAGGGAGAGACTGTCAAGGCAAAACGGAGGTCAGCATCATCGGTTATAAAGCTGTTCATTCTTTTATTTCAGCTCTTCATGCGAGGTCTTAAGATAAACTGTATTTTGGAAGGCCGTTATCGCATAACATTTCATATAGCCTAGAGTTTATTTAATGGGCGAGATTTCGGTTTTAAATCAAAATTCGCGCGTTCAGTGCTTTCGTTTTCTTCGCGGAATGTTCCATTTCAGCTGCTTGGTACGTTGCCATGTAACGCAGCTTTAGTTGCTATAGAAACCGTAAGAAGTGTTCGTCACGTAAAGTTAATTTACGTAGAATCTCATGACGGATGCGTTATAGCCGGTGTGCAGTGAACTGTCATGCCGTGTTTGATGAATCTGACTTGGCAGCGATTTAACGATCGCTTTACATCGCAATTGTGCGGTTTTACTGCACCGAAGACCCATATTTAGAAGTTGACCTAACATTTTTAATGGTTGTTAAGCGATTGTTAATTGCCCCAATTCCGTTATATGCATATGTATACAAAACAGTCCACAAAAACAAAAATGTTAGCCTCTCAGCTGATTGAGTAGTCATAATTTTCACTCTGGCTTTTGCTTAGCTGCAAACCTTTGTTCATCTTATTTTGATGTCCTTGCAGGCTCTTTTCCATCCCATGACGATGCATCGTACAACAAGGATCAAGATTACAGAACTCAATCCCCATTTGATGTGTGTCTTATGTGGTGGATATTTCATAGATGCAACAACAATCATAGAATGCTTGCACTCATGTAAGTATGAGATGTGCTGCACTATTTTCTGTGGTGATATTTGAATATATATCATGCAACATATCTATGTTGTTGTGTCTTATCCTGTGATATTTCTCTGATCCTTAGTTTGTAAAATGTGCATTGTCCGGTACCTGGAAACCAGTAAATACTGTCCCATATGTGATGTGCAGGTCCACAAAACGAAGCCACTTCTCAATATTCGGTAACCTTTAAAATCACACTGTCTGTTCCATCTTTCCACTAAGTAATAGTAATAATTACTGATTTGCAAAAACATTCACCATCCTGTTTCCTTTTTATCTGATATTATGTGTTTATTTAGCATATTCTTTTTTATTGTGGATGCCTTTTAATAATTAAGAAATAACATTTGAGTTGGTCGCAACAGGACTGTCTAAATTGCAATAGAAAATACCTGAGCTTTACCTGATCAACATCTACCCTTCCTCCCTCAGGTCTGACAAAACTCTACAGGATATTGTATACAAGTTGGTTCCTGGTCTTTTCAAAAGTAAGTCAGTCACTGTATAAGATTGTAATTATTGTTTGTATTTAGTCACACATGCTTGATCTGGAAATGTCAGTGTCCTTGTTGCATGTGTAACATACTTACTGTAATAAATGATGTATAATTACATGCAGCTAACCCTAAACCAAACACTAACCCTATAGTACGTTGTTAATTAATTTCATCAGTACTTAATTGTATAATTAAACTGTAACAAGGAAACCTGAAATGTTGTTTTCTGTGCAGATGAAATGAAGCGTAGAAGAGATTTTTATGCTGAACACCCGTCTGTTGATGGTAAGTATTGAAAACAAGTTTGTTGAACTGTTCAGGTAACTGTTTGAACAGTGTCCTACAGCTGTGTTTAATTGTTGACATTTGTTTAAATTAAAGCCACTATTCTTCTTTCATTTTATTTCAAAGCTGCAAATGGATCAAATGAGGATCGAGGGGAAGTTGCTGACGAAGACAAGCGAATCATCACAGATGATGAGATAATCAGTTTGTCAATTGAGTTTTTTGATCAAAGGTATGTTTTTTTTTATTGTCAGTGTATTCTGTTATAAAAGTTGTAAAAGTTTGTAACATAGCCTTTATTTTTGAAGTAGCCTTTCTGCTATTGTGTTAATTAAATGATAAAGATATTTGCTAAAAAAAAATTTGCCATGATTTTTTTTTTGTCAAGTTATAATTTTGCACTTAAAAAAAAAAAAATGTAAATGATTTTTTTTTACAATGATACGATTTATTGTTTAGGGCCCAGCAGCAAGGCTGCACAGATGAGAGGCAAAATGAAGAGGTAATTAAGATCTGGAATATTGAGTCTTATTAAAAAAGTTTTTGAAGTTGTTCTTTTTTTTCTGCGATAATGGTGACCAATAAAGCTTATCTGAATAAAATATTTTTGTTAAAAACAGGTTAATAATAAAAGATACTTACAATGCCCGGCTGCCATGACTGTGATGCATTTGAGGAAATTTCTGAGAAGCAAAATGGATATACCTCCTACTTTCCAGGTAATGTGATCAATGTTATTGTGGATGTAGTTTAATTTGCAAAAACAGTTTCTGGCCTTTTTTAAACTTTAGTAGTTTGTTACCAATATTACAGTAATGCAGTCCAGTGTTTCATTGCATTTAGAATAAAGAGGGTATTAATAAGGTATTTGTTATCATTTTCTGATTTTGCATCTATTGCAGTGTGATTTTGGTGCTTGTTTTTAATAGCCTACTATTGTTCTAATAGATTGAAGTTATGTATGAGGATGAGCCTTTGAAGGATTATTACACATTAATGGACATTGCCTACATCTACACATGGAGAAGAGTAAGTTCTCGAATATTTTTTTAGTGTTAAATCTAGAACTAACTGTGACTTTACAAACTCCATTCTAAAACGTAATTTATGTAGCCTATCTTAAAACATCTTAAGAATGATAATTGGTTGCTTTGTTGATAGCGAATTTTGGTTGCTCAGCATCCAGCGTTAAATGCTAAAGTGTCTTCTGTTATTATCGCACATTACATAGAATGGACCACTGCCTCTGAAATACCGCGTGCGGCCCAGCTGTAAAAAAATGAAGATTACCCACCCGCAAGATGGCGTGAACAGCACAAACCGCTCTGAAAGCGACTCAGCCAGCGACAAGGCCAGCAGTCCCGCTGGAGTCCCATCCACATCATCACCACTACCGAGTCCAAGCACACTGGTTCAGCCTTCTCAGCCTCATTTCAGCCATGTTTCCAACCCTATTAACGGCACGACGATGACAAGCCCAAATCGACAGTTCAGTTTTGGCAACAAAGTGCGAAAGACAGCGCTGAACGGATCTTCCACATCGTCGGGATGAGAAGGGACTACACGATAAAGCCAACGCCAGACATAATCCAGCTATTTCCATGCCAACGTAGTGTCATGTAGAGCCATTCTTTTTGTCATTATTATCAGTATATTATACTTGTAACTTTAACGTAGTGGAAATGACGCGCTTCTTTCGACACATTGCTGGATTTTCTAAGTTTGTGTGAGAACGTTAGAGGCCCATTTGTTTGCAAAGTGGAGCGCAGAGCGACGGTTGCGGCATTTTCAGAATGCAGAAATGACTGAATTATACCTTTTTATATATTTTTACTCTTGGTCTACATTTTCCCTAAACAAATTGCGTTATCTGTTGCTTGTATTTTACATGTGTATTATAATGTTCTTTAAAAGCATGATTAAAAAAAACATTTACTTTTGATTTTAGTTTGCCTTTTCTGGGGTAGTTAGGCTACTGTACATTCCTGGTATATTCTTGCCTTTAATATATCAAAGAAAGGCATATAGCCTATATAGTTCAAATTTAAATGACAAAAGACTATATTCGAACTGCGTGTTCAAAGGGATAAAGAAATGAAACTTTTAAGTTCTACTCGGCTTAATCATTTTTATTAGAAGTTCTTCAAGTTTAGTTTTTGCAGTTATTGTACGATATGTTCCACTGTGCCGGTTCGGGCCGTCAGGTTGGTCTCGAGGTCATGCTCAAGTCCTGTAAAGCATGCACGCATATCTTTCAGACTGCTTTTCAAGTTATTACATACACGAATTTGTCATTTGACAAACAGCCACTGTTATAGCCTACCCCCAACTTCTCCTTCTGGACAAGATTTTGATGTCTTCAGTGTTCATTGTCTTATTGGTCGATTGTAGACTATTGACAGCTATTGTATTGTGACTGTTGCACAGTATAAAACATCTAAATAAACATTTTACACTTTCACATCGCCTTGCGTTTTAATGCTGCTTTAAAAATAGATAGAGAAATCTACAAATACCAAAAGTATTCATGCATTACTTTAACATCCGAATAAATGTATTCGGATTTCTAATTATGTAAAAATAAGTAGCTATAGGCCTATTATGGTGCTAAACTTTTAAAGTTGACAATGAGCTTCAAGAAATAACCATCAAAGTGGTGATAATGGTGATGTAGTAGGCCTATAGAACAGCCTTTTATTTTTTTTTATTTTTATTTTTTTTTGCATAGAGCAAAAATATGTCCATGGCGCAGATGAACACTATTAAATGCTCGTGCGATATAGCCTACTGGTAACTGAAGCCTATACTATCTGGTAAACATGACTAAATCCATTTGACCGGTTTCAAAGTCTATTGTGAAGGTATTGAGAGGCAGGTACAAACTTCTCCAGTTGTGGCTTAAATAGCTTATAATAGCCTGTGTACATTACCTATAGTTATAGCCTATACCTGGTCGTAGAAACGGAAAGTCTGTCGGTGAATCTCTCCGTGACGTGTGAGGGAAACACTGTCTCGACAGTTTGCACTGAATTATTTGCACTTACACTGAGGTAATGAAAGCTATTTATTTTAACGGGGTATGTGGTTCATCTATTATAGATTTATATTTAAGTTGACAGGTCAGTTATAATCTGGTCGGTCTGGTTTTATTACGTGCATGTTGGGACTTCCAAGAGATTTAATTCTGTCAAGGTTAACGTTTGGAACAGGATTGTGGCTTTTATTTATTTATTTATTTATTGGCCAATCCATAGTTACAAAAACTTGGTAAAAAAAAAAAAAAGTCAGTCTTTGTTACACACGGTACATAGTTAGGCTACTAGTAATTACTACAAATTATGCTTAATTACATGCAGCCTAACCCTATAGTAAGTACAATCTTAATTATTATTACTCAGCACTTAAATGTATAATTACACTGTAACACGGACACCTTAAAATAAAGTAATCCCTAAAACTTGTACTTTTGACGTAACAAGGCTATATTGATGAAGTCGAAAAATCAAGACACCTTTAAAAAATCCCTACAAATGATGATGTTGACTGGAATTATTTGTTAGGAGTGAATTTAGAGGTGGACATGAGCAAAGCCAAGTGGACATTCCAAATAAGCTGTCATTGTTTAAAAAAGTTTCTTCAATATAAGCTATAATCATCTATGCTCGCTTTGCCTTGGCTTGGCTGATGTCATGGTGAACCCGTAAGAAATAAATAGGCCTACTTGTTATTTTAAATTCAACAGTATTTAAGTATTGCTTTATGAGAGCGTATCTGTGTCAGAAATTACATTAAAGTTAATGCATAAACTCTTCAGCCTTGAGCTGGCATATAAAGGCCCGATTTGTCAGGGTTTTTAATAAAGGCAGATAGCCTTTCTCCACTAATGGTCCATAACAACCTAAATAACAAGCTTAGATTTTTTTACTATTTAAGGCCTATAAAGGCTAACTATATACAAAATATTTTCTAATAGGCTACGCTAAAAAGGGTTGGACTTTTTTATGTTTAATGCAGCCATGTTACAGGGCATAGAGTGCGTGAAATGCAACAGAAAGGCTACTACTACAGTCGACAACAAGCAATTATTAAAGGCATTCGGGAAAATATGAACTATTTGGTAACCAGCTCAAATGACCACCTTATTAAAGTGAAAACAATTAAACCGTAAAAACAACTTTTAAGTGAACAAGCACGCACGGAAAGTTTGTATTCAGCTGCTCGACGAAAGACTCTTTTTTTTCCACATATAATCACGAACCAGCAGGCAGTAGTGTATTTACTATTCTAAAACTTATTCAACGAAAATGCGAATGTGAAGACTAGTAATTACTAAATATCACTGCTGCTGTGACTGCAGTTGTCTCTTCGGTAACCGTGTAGACACGAATGTGAGGGCAGCTGTTCGCCCTCGCAGCTGCTCTGTCCCGATTTGACACCGTTCTTGAATCCTGTTTAATACCCCAAACTAATTACGGATTAATTAACCTGCTATTACATTTGGACATCACCTGAATTCGGCACTTATCCTGAGTTGAAAAGATGTCAGCACGAAACATTAGAAGAACATTGACAGCAAGCTCACCGAACGAACGAGATGCCTATCACTTCCGGTTTGTTGCCAAGACAACAGTTGCACGCCTGCTCTCAAAGTCACAACAAACGCTAGTTTCCTAATGGAAGTTTAAACGCACAGTTTGTCTCATCCACGCAACTTTTTGTCGTTTTTGCTCCGATTTAGGATACTGATAAAACAATGAGTCAACGGCAGGTTTTACAAGGTGAGGAAGTCAGATCCGTTGAAGGATGATTAAAAATGTTAATGCAATGATAAACTCACTCGGATCATTAAAACCACTGAGGTTACTTACTTTTCTTACTTTCGCAGTTTGCTGACATTGACATTGACTCATTGACTCGTTTTATATGCCGGTCTATGTTTAACTTAAACTACTGTCAGTAATTTGCCCTATCAGCAAACCCAAATTTGTAAAACGAGATTATTATAATAATTTGAATTGTTATTATTATTATTATTATTATGCAGTGTTTGAGCAGTACCAGAAGGCAAGAACACAATTTGTGCAAACTGTAGCAGAGCTTGCATCAAGACCACAAAATACTGAAACACTTCAAAATGCTGGTGAGTGTCTGAAATATTTATTTTGTGAAAAAAATAAGATGTTTTCTGCTTGAAGAATGGTATGGTAACTTATCTGCTTATGATGGAAATCATTTTTCAACTGATAAAATATGATTTTAATACTAATTACAAGTGAGCTTAAAGACATTCAAGGTGAATTATAACATGGGCTGTATAACTCAACGACTTTTTCAACACACTCAGGACTGATGGGGGGAAAAGGGATCTAAATCAATGTTTCACCAAAACACTGCACAGTACAATGAATGTTTTTGGGCGAAATATCTTACAAAATAGTTAACAAGTTAAATTTTTTATTAATAAGGAGCACGCATACAGTAGCTCATCATTTTATTGATATATTTTATTATATGATTTGAACCTTTGAAAGTATATCCTCCCCTCATCTGCTCTCAAGTGTCTTTCCACTCCTGTTTTCTCCCCTGCACAAATGTGCTCACTCTCTCTGGCTTAGGTGTAATGTCCCTTTTGAGGCCTCTCCTTTTGGATGCAGTCCCAACTATTCAGCAGACAGCAGCCCTGGCTCTCGGAAGGCTTGCCAACTATAACGATGACCTGGCTGAGGCTGTAGTAAAGGGAGACATTCTTCCTCAGCTTGTGTACTCCCTGGCTGAGCAAAACGTGAGTTTCTTTAGTTGAGCCGTTCAGCTTTCATTGAAATAAATAGGTTTGCCTTAAGGCGTCAGACTTTCATGCCTAAATTTGCTTTTGCACAATGCAAAAACTTGGCAATGTCAGCCAGGCAAACCATGTTTTTGCAATTTCCAGTTTAATTAATATATTTTTGCGCTATTCTCATTTAATACTTGCTTTTAAATGTGTTGTGATAAGCATAAAGTCAAAGCAAAAGCAGTTTGTCTGCATTCATTCTTTATTTAAATGATATTTAAACAGTAACATGACTATGAGCAGGAATACAAGTACTATATTGTTTCATTATAAAAATCTGAAGTGCATGGTAGTGCATCAACTCCAGATCTCAGATCACATCTTTGTTTGACTCCTGGCAAACTCTCGGATCATTGTCTTGATTCCAGAATAACCCAGCAAAGAAAAAAAAAAAAAAAAAAACTAAAAAGTGGTGACCCAAAGGTTTTACTCCAAAACTTTCTGTTAGACTACTGTTACACTGTCAGAGAGGCTTCATTAGAATTATAGTATACACTCCACCAAAGTTCTTTTTTATCTAATTGAATCGTATAGAATGTGATATATGGACTTATTGTTTGTTAAAGGGATAGTTCACCCACAAGAAATGAA
>JAPMNU011485278.1:0-12245 GCA_029874995.1 Alburnus alburnus | reverse complement strand
AAAAATTTCTCCACTGATGAATAACAACCAGGCTGACTTAAAAATGAGGTCCGATGTCAAAAATCCCGAACCACCCCTTTAAACTAGCAAAAGTGGATTCGGACACGACCTAAGTGCACCTGCGCCCGTGCGCTTTTGACCATGCGCTTAAATCATTAAAATAGGGCTCTATGTCTGACAGATCTTTCATCTGCTGATGTTACCTACACCGCTCTGAAAATTGCCTAACCTTCCTTTAAGGATGTTTATTGTGTAATTCATGCTAAGTGCATTGACATCATGAGCATGCTATTGTGTTGCTAGAGTGACATGGGACGGCCCTGTCTAAATGATTCCTGACAGATAAGGTTATCTCACAGTAGAAAAACACTGCACACCTGACTGGGACGCCTTTGCTGCCTTTAGACCTGTCACGCAATGAGAATTAATTGCAGAAGGGCTTTGTTAGCTGTTTCTCCAAACCCATCCATATGAATGTGTAATCAATGTTGCCCAGAGCAACGCTGAGAGGTTGCCAGAGGGCTCGCCCCCTCACGGGGTATTCCCCTGTTACAGTGAAGGACATGTGTTTGTGTAAATATGTTCAAAGACAGCACAGAACATCTGGGATGCAAAATCTAATTTATTCTGTCATTCCAAAGCTGTATGATTTTCTTTCTTAAGGGAATACAAAAGAAGATTTGTTGTTTTGCGTTTGTGTTGTTTTTTGTGCGTTTTTTTTACATTGAGTTTTTTTTGCTTTGTTTTTTGCTTTGTTATTTTGTTTTGTAGTTTGTTTTGTTTTTGTTTTATTTTTTGCAAGAAGTTGTTTTGAGAATTGTCTCAAAGTTTTTGTTTTGTCTTTTTTGCAAGATATTTTGAGAAATGTCCCAATGTTTTTTGTTTGTTTTGTTTTGTTTATATAATGCTGAGATCCAATGTTGTCGGAACCCAACTGACTTTTAAATAATTTTCTTATAATTACTGATTTTTAACCCTATAAAGCCTACTGTATCAAATTTGATATGCAAATTTCTTAGGCCTCTAAGTTATTAACATAATCAAAACTTTGCTGAAAATCCTGTTGTACAAAATCTACTTATATGCCTTCTTCGTCTTATAGTAAAACAATTTTTTTAATTAAACATAAGAACTTTTATATTGTTAGTGATATTTTGAAATGAACACTTACTGGACGGAAGCAACTAAGGTTTAATTGATTATCCATACATTTTTTTTTTTTTTTTTTGAAAATTCATGTTAAAATGTGAGTATCAAATATGATAAATAGGCGTTTGAGGAACATTTATTTGTACATCTCTCAGTTATCATTGTATTGCATTGCAATCTATGTTTTACCCCCACAATAAAATTACGGAGCTTTGATCAAAAACCCAAGATAAATATTATCTTACTAAGACATTATTTAGGGGTATATAGTCTGCTATATGATTTCATTGATTTACATTACAAGATATCAGAATTTAAACAGACTTTTTGTCCATATAAATATCAGCATCTGCACAAAATTACATATGTTGGGCCTCTAAATAAAATTGAGGTGTTTTTTTCCCTCCTCGAGTATATACACACCATATGAGCAATAACAACCTGATGTGTCAATGGGGAAAACATATCTGCAAACTTATTTTTTTAATAATTTAATTGTCTGGCTGTTCCAAAAAAAAAAAAAAAAAAAAGATTTTTCTGACTATTATTTCATAAGTTAGCCCTAGCAACCACCCACAACACCCTAGAGGAATCAGTTGGGGGATTACATACTGTTATCATAATTCAACTCATTCCATTATGGTAATATAAAAGAAACAGCGTTAGTCCTTTTATCTTTTATCCTGACAACAACTCCCTTACAAAGATCCATGTTTTTCTATCCATCCAATCAAATGTTCCCCCAAAGGCTCCTGGTTCTGATGTCTGTGTTTTAATGAAGAGGAAACAGATTGTGACTGGTGCGAATCGCCTGCTTTCTTAATGAGAGAGGCATCAGAATTCAGCTCCAGCGAGGCCTGATTTTTGCATACAGACCATCTGATACAGCCTCATGTCCGCTGCCATCTCTCTTGTGAACACATCCTCCTTTCATTTGGATTTACTGCTACAGGCTTTCTCACATTGAGTCTCAGTAGGCTACAATATCAGCAAGCAGTGCCTCTATTGTCTGTCCTATTTTCTGCTCCAACAGATATGAGTAGCTGTGGGTAAACAAGCTGTTCAGTTACTGTAATACTGCTCTAATCTATTGTGACGTAAATGCTTGTTTCTGCCACAGAATGAAAAATAAAAAAGGTAATAGCGACTTTTTATCTCACAATTGTGATTTTACATCGTACAGAATTGTGTGATATAAAGTCACAATTGTGTGTTACTGTATAAAGTGCAGAACTGTGTGATATAAAGTTGAAATTGTGTGTTATAAAGTCAGAATTGTGTGATATAAAGTCGCAATTGTGTGTAATAAAGTCAGAATTGTGTGATATAAAGTCGCAATTGTGTGTTATAAAGTCAGAATTGTGAGATATAAACTCACAATTGCGAGAAATTAATTTCTGACTTTTTTTCCCCTCAGAATTACGTTTATATCGTAATTCTGACTGTATAACTGCAATTGGGAGATATAAAGTCAGAATTTCATGATATAAAGTCACAATTGCGTGTTTTAAAGTCAGAATTGTGAGATATAAAGTCAGAATTGTGAGATATAAAGTCAGAATTGCGTGATATAAAGTCGCAATTGCGAAGAAAAAAAAGTTAAAAAATAAAGAATTGCGAGATGTAAACGCAATTGTGAGATAAAAGTCACAATTATCTTTTAAAATAATTTATTTTGTGGTGGAAACAAGCTTCCATAATATCTAAGTGAAACAGCTTCTTGAACAAGAAAAAATATTGGGTTGGACTTGATTTTGTCCATCAGCAATTAATTAGATGGTTATGGTTTGCTATTGCTGTGATGTCATGTGAGTGACAGGTTGCCCCGCCCTCATGCCAGTAAACACATCATCAGAGAAGAGATGAGCTGCAGGAGAGAGGGGAAGTTGTTTTGATTAAAGATTACAAGCGAACATGAATAAAAAAAAATAAAAAAAATTGATGTGCACGGATAAATCATTTAAAATAAATACTGCAGTTTTCGATGAGAAACAAATTGTCCATTTGATTTCATGTTGACCTTTGAGATTGTGATGTGTGCAGTGCTGTTTGTGTCTTGACCTTGGAGGTTTAATGACAGAGTGTCCCGCTGAAAAACAGACCGCAGCAAGAGAAGAAGAGCAGGGACTAATGGCCCTGTTCGGTCCTGTGCAGGCCTGTAATCACAGCACCAATTTGATCTTTCTTCAGACAGAAGAAGGAAGGTCAGCCTTTCACTGTAATGGGAAAAATATTTCTCTTGCCTGTCTGACCGTTTCTTAGAAGCTTTGCTATATGTATAAATGCACTGCTGATGGTCAGTAAACAACCATAGCATTAAAAACTATATTCTGTGTTTATGAGTCATAATGTCTATTCAACACACACACACACACACATTAATTATTCAAAATTTTTGGGGTCAGTAAGATTTTTTTTTCCCAAAGAAACATGCTTTTATTCAGCAAGGATACATTAAATTGATGAAAAGTGACAGTAATGACTTATATATTATATATATAAAAAAAATGCTATTTGAAATAAATGCTGTTCTTTTGCATTTCTATTCATCNAAAATAAAAATAAAAAAAAATACTGTATCATGCTCAAAAATATTAAGCAGCAGAACTGTTTTCAGCATTGATAATAATAAGAAATGTTTCTGCAGCAAAACATCATAGAATGATTTCTGAAGAAATTAATTAATTTTAAGCTTCTTTAGCCTCATGCTCTTTCACTTCATTCACCCATCCATTATTCATGCTTTTATTGAACTGTTTACCAAAACCACAGCTTTTGGTTGTTTGAGAAACCGTGATATTTATTTCAAAATAAGTGACCTAAAAATCAAAATCTGTTTCTCTGGGTTACAAGCTAAATAAGGCATCAAACTTTTTGGAAAGACTAATCAGGCAACATGGTCATCCACTTCAGCCTCGACCCACATGCATGTCAATTAATTCTGAGTGTCCGAAATTAAGCCTGTCATATCTAAGCATGCTATCTTAAGCATATCTACAGTAGTGTAAAAATACATGTGACAAGCAGAAATGTACTCTTCGTGCAGGTTGGTTTCATATGGCTTTGAAAAACATTTATACCATTTTCAAAAAAGGTTTAATTTAATAACAACCATCAAGTAAAAACTAATATCATATTTTCCTTACACCTTGAATACATGTGATTGAACATGTCTTAATCATTAATTTCAAAATAAAAATTAAGGATTTTTTAAATACGCTTTTAAACATTTTCCAATGGGAACATTATTATTATTAAAAAAAAGTTGCTTGCCTCATCATAAAAAGATCAAACCTGAATTTTGTCATTTAATAAAGCTTGTCTTCATAATTATAGTTGCACCGCCATGACATTTTTTACTTCATGCACTCAAAAAATATAAAAATATATTTTAATTCATAAATTACAAACATGTTCATCATTGAAGATGTGTATTCAAGTCATTGTTTGTATTGCATTTTTTTATGCATTTTTGAATCAAGTTATATTACATACAAAAATATTCTAAGAATGTTTTGCTAATGTTCCCATTAAAGGTATAGCGGAGGATTTTTTTTACTTCCGGGTGGATAGCCTATACTATTGGTCCTCCTAATTGTCAATCATTCTGGTGAATCAATCAAACTTTTCAAAAAGTGGAGAGGGCGGGACTTATCTAAAATTCGGAAAGATCCTCCGCTATACCTTTAAGTTATGAAATATTTATGTCTGAATGTTAGGCTATTTGAACTTTCAAAATGTCCAGTTTTAACTTTTTTTTTTTGGCTATGCGAACATTAAGGACAGATTTCAAACATTAGAGGATTGTTACTTTTAATGTGAATGTCCTAAAACAAGTAGCAACATTTAACAAACATTAGACGAAGCATTCAACTAAAATGTTTCAGAAAAAAAGTCCCATAAACTATGTATAAATAATGTTTTTGTGCTACATTTTGAGAACATTGTTAAAGACCAGAGAATTTTAAAAAGGACATTCTAATAATGTCACTGTTCATAACATTGAGAGAACCTTGACAGAACATTAGCAAAAGATCTGAGAACGTTCCCTGCTAGCTAGGTGACAACCATTAGTGTAAAGTAACTCATGTAAAGTGAAGTCATGATGTTAAGTAGCTATTAAAACAATAGCAAAAGTCAGTTCATCATTCCAGTGAGGTGGTTTCCTCTGTGGGCTGCATATTTCAAAAATCTATTCAGTCCCTCTCTGTTCCAGTGGAGTGGCTAAACTTCAAAGCTTTGAAGGGAATGGACTGATGTTCCTCTCTCTGTGGATAAAAGGTGCTTTGGTTTGTTCTGCAGAGTGACATTGGCTGCAGAGTTCCAACTGTGTGCATATGAAACTATTTAATCATTATTTTCACCTTCATTCAAGAGACACTTGTCATTAACAGTTTCCTGGTGTGGGACTAATGATTAGGAAGCAGGTGTGAACATTTGAGGAAGTCAAATTTCAGCAAAAGAGAAGTGACCTCATTTACAACATCATTACAATGGTTGCAATTCTAACGGGTTTTACTCCCTCAGTTTTGGTGTTTTTGCGCCTCTCCTTTTCCTCCATGCAGTTGTTTTGATGTCTGTCCCACCAATAGCACCCATCGCCCTCCAGGGAGTTTTGAGGTCTCCCTGACATCAGATGGAATTCTACAGTGCCACTGCCCAGTCTCACGGTTCATGGGTCTGTGTTTTCTTCTCTGTGTGTCTGTCTAGTGTTGTCAACTGTCTGATTGCTTGTTTGGGTTTCCTAGCAACCTTGATGATGATTAGTTAATCAGGTTGGCTGCACCTGCAGACTATTACCACTCCTATATCTGTCTAGCGTTTGCTGTGTTTGTTGTCAGATCGTTGTTTTGTACCTGTCCTGTTGCGAGCCTCACCAGTGTCTCTCTAGCCCTCAGTTCCTGTTACTGTTCCAGTCGTGAGTTTGGATTCTGGTCTTGTGAGGATTCTTCTATCCGTTGTGGATTATTGCAAGTCTACGGTGATCATCTTGCTTCAAGGATTTGCATCTATTACCTTGCTACCTTTGACTATTTGCCTTGCTTATATTCATTATCACTATTAATAAACTCTTATTCACTTGCAATTGGATCTCGAATATCTCTGCTGACACCCAGAGGATAGAGCAGTACTTAAAAACAAAAAGAGTCATCTCAACTTGGAATTTTGAGTAAGAATGTGATGTTGCACAGACTTGTGTCTGAAATCAAATACTTCCCTACTACCGTATATAGTATGCAAAAACAGTCCACCAAAAGAGTAGTATGTCCGAATGTAGTATTTGAAAAACAGTAGGTAGAAAGTCCCCGGATGACCTACTACTTCCAGGCAGAATTATGAAGTGTGCAGTTGATGCACTTTACTTTCCCATGAGGCCACAGGAGGGGATTTATGAATGAAAGTAAAGCGACGCAACAGACGCCGGTAGGTCACATGATGTGGCGGATGTAGTACGTCCGGATATGGGAATACCACACATGTTCATAGTTTATACAGGGGACTTTTTTAACAGTCGAGAAATTAAAATCAAATTCAAATGTAGTGCCCGTTCTCAAACAGTACGCGATTCTGGACGCAGTGATAGTATTACTGCAGTCAAGCCAAAAAACCTTTCCTGACATTTTTCTAAAGTGCTCTGCAACTCTATTGAAGCCAAAATAACATTTGTTTCCTTTTGGGCCATAAGCAGGTACACTAACAAAAGTAAAGATTCTATTTTGAGATTATATGTGGAGCATTGCTGTCTAAGGCCCTGTTTACACCTGGTATTAAGATGCGTTAAGATCGGATCACAAGTGGACGACGCTAAATACAGGTGTAAACAGGGTCTCAAATGTTTTGAGCTAGTCCACTTTCGAACACTTCTAGAGGAAGTCGAAAACGCATTTGACCGGATTGCTTTCATAGTGGAAACTCTCATGTGGTCGAACAGCCACAAGAGACCGCCTCCTCTCCGCCTACTGACCTAATGCATAAACATTATGGGAAGCGCTAGTAAGGTGCGATTTAAACTTTGTTGGCTGAAGACTCAAGTTTGGTTTGAAGGTGTAAAATGTACCAAGCATGATGTTCTCTTGCCATTCCTGATTTCTAACACACATTCACAACATTCGGCGTGGTCTTGCGGCTGTCAGAGCAGAAACTAATGCTGCTGCTCTCCACATCCCAGACAGCAACAGTGCCGGCCCAGATCCGGCCCACATCTAGTAAGCGTCGAATCATCATGTACCAGATCCCAGATCTGGGCCGACACTTTGCTGCTGTCTGGTAAGTTTTTGCGTCATCTCCTTGCGCGTTCATATGTAATTTGCGCTTATTTTGTCCATTAGATTGAAAGATCTGAAAAGGTTCATACATTTATCCCTCCGTAGACCCTCGCCTTGAAGAAATCAGGACAGAAGTGGTTGAAAGTGGACAAAAGAGACGGATTAAAACATCAGGTGTAAACGTGAATGTGTCTCCCTCATCTATGTGAGCCCAGAAGAGACTTAAGGTGCATTTACACCATGTTGTAATTACAGTAATTACGAGATTTCAACTTCACATCCTCATAGAGCTTGTAATTAAAACTGGTAAACTAGGAATTTTCTGAGAGCTCCTAGTTGTACCACCTGACCACTGCAGATTCATTTAGGCGTTGACAGTGTTGCCATTGAAACTTGTATAAGTAACGTGTTTTGTTTTCATCTAGAAATTACGGTAATCACAACATGGCATGAATGGGGAGGGGTGGGGGTACAAGTCTTCACATTTCTAACAATTGGAAATACTCAACTCACTCTTCTCTATGCAATAACAATTCCTTTGAATACCATGCTATTACACTTACAACTCCCATTAAGATCCATATTGTAGTTATTTATTGCAGGTCAACTGGGAACCTTTGTTGAGGAACTGGATGTGCTGCTGTCCTCATTCCCTGAGGATGGCACCCCACTTGTAGTATTTGGTGATTTCAACATTCATCTAGAAAAGCCTTATGCAACATACTTCATCTCTCTCCTAGCCTCATTCGATCTCAAATGGCTCACCACATGTACTCACAAATCAACCAACTTGACCTTATTTACACACGCAACTGCATCACAGACAACATTTTGGTGATACCTCTGCACATTTCCAATAATTTCTTCATTACATTTAATCTTCAACGTTCTACTTTCAAACGAAACCTGCACTCACTTTCTCCCTCCCATCTTTCATCTGCTGTGTCATCTTCTCTTCCCTCACCCTCACAATTCTCCTCTCTGGATGTGAATACTGCAACGGATACTTTATGTTCCACTTTAACTTCTACTCTAGACAATATCTGCCCTCTCTTTTCCAGGCCAGCACGAGCTACTCCCTCTAATCCCTGGTTATCTGATGTTCTTCGTGAACACCGGACCAAACTCAGGGCAGCAGAGAGGAAATGCCGCAAATCAAAAGACCCATCTGATCTTAGCATGTATCAGCCTTTGCTCTCATCCTTTTCTGTTGAAGGTCATGCTGCGAAATCTTCATATTTACACAATAAGATCAACAGCGCTTCTAACACACAAACAATTTTCAAAACATTCAACTCTCTCCTCTGTCCCCCTTCACCACCACCCACCTCCTCTTTAACTGCTGATGATTTTGCTCATTTCTTGACCGACAAAACAACAACCATCAGCAGTCAGTTTTCAGCTCCACACACACACAAACCCAGACCAACCACACCTTCAGCCAGAAATCTTCTCTCCACTAACGGAGGCAGAAATATCTAAACTCCTCCTCTCCAGTCATCCTACCACCTGCCCTCTAGATCCCATCCCCTCACACCTTCTACAAGCCATCTCTCCCACACTTCTACCAGCACTCACACACATCATCAACTCATCCCTCCAAACTGGCATTTTCCCTACTGCATTCAAGCAGGCTTGAGTAACCCCTCTGCTTAAAAAACCCACATTAAACACATCACTTGTAGAGAGTTACAGACCTATATCTCTCCTACCATTCATAGCGAAAACACTTGAACGAGTTGCTTTCAACCAAGTATCATCTTTCCTATCTCAGAATAACCAGCTGGACGCCAACCAATCTGGTTTCAAGAAAGGCCATTCAACGGAGACTGCATTATTGTCGGTCACAGAAGCCCTGCGGATCACAGAAGCTGCTTCCAAATCTTCAGTTCTCAATCTCCTGGATCTGTCTGCTGCCTTCGACAACAGATCCTTCTGTCCACCCTCTCATCACTGGGCATCACAGGAACTCCACTCCACTGGTTTGAATCCTTTCTCACAGGTAGGTCTTTCAGGGTTGCCTGGAGAGGCATCCAAAGCACATCAAATGATCACAGGTATTCCCCAGGGTTCAGTGCTTGGACCCCTCCTCTTCTCCATTTACACTACATCACTGGGACCCATCATACAGGCACATGGTTTCTCTCACCATTGCTATGCTGATGACACACAGCTCTACCTCTCAATTCAATATGATCCCAGAGTAGCTGCACGTATCTCAAGCTGTCTGGCGGACATCTCGACATGGATGAAACAACATCACCTGCAGCTCAACCTGGCAAAGACTGAGATTCTCACCTTCCCTGCCAATCCGACTCTACAGCACGATTTCACCATCCAACTAGGTTCATCATCAATCACCCCATCAAGGTCGGTCAGAAATCTTGGAGCAATATTTGATGATCAGCTGACCTTCAAAGACCACATCGCAAAGACAGCTCGATCATGCAGGTTTACACTGCACAACATCGGGAAGATCAGGCCTTTCCTAACTGAGCATGCAACACAACTTCTCGTCCAGGCCCTGGTCATTTCTAGGCTGGATTACTGCAATGCTCTTCTGGGTGGACTTCCATCATGTGCAAATAAACCTCTACAAATGATTCAGAATGCTGTAGCTCGTCTTGTCTTCAACGAGCCCAAAAGGGCCCACGTCACACCTCTCTTCATCTCTCTGCACTGGCTACCACTCGCTGCTTGCATCAAGTTCAAGGCATTGACGCTTGCTTACAGGTCTATCACAGGGTCAGCTCCCTCCTACTTTCACTCACTCCTACGAGCCTACATCCCTTCCAGATGCCTACGATCGGTCAATGAGTGACGGCTCGTGGTACCCTCACAGAGAGGCACAAAATCACTTTCCAGAACATTCTCATTCACGGTTCCTTGCTGGTGGAATGATCTCCCCACCCTCATCCGGAATGCAGAATCCCTGACAACAGTCAAAAGACAGCTGAAAACTCTTATCTTCCGTTAGCACTTGAATCCCTCCCTTGTCTGGCTTGTGCTACTCTAAGCAATGTCTGAAACTTTGTATTTTGAGCACCTTTTGTGTTGTTTGCCTTTTCATGAAGGTGTCCGCTAAATGACAATGTAAATGTAAAGCAGTATTATATTTTCTTCTATCCTCTCTCAATAGGCCAATTCACACTTCTGTGTGTTAACATGACTTTGACAGTTTGACATTAAAATCCTATTATTTGATACAAATAACTGTACGGTGACAATAAAGGGGTGGTTGTCCGGCTGAACTCATTATTGGGTGAACCAGTTCCCCCTCTGCCGCCCCTGTGGAGCCGGGCCAGATTTGAACGTAATCCTAATCACCAAGGTCCTGAAAACTTTCTAAGGACAAGCACATTTTTGAGCTCTAAAAATAACGCAATGCATCAGACTTCAAAGCTCTGTGCAATGTCTAAACTAATCGATCGGACAGTTTAGGACCGAATCTATAAATACATTGTGTCTGTCTGTCTTAAATGCATAATGGATTTTCGTTTCCCTGTTCGAACAGTGACATTTACAGAAGTTGCCTCTGGACGTCCCAGAGTAAATGCTGAAAATTTCCCAACCAGATTCAAAAGGTCATACACTATTGATCACAATGAAGTATTCCCACCGCACAGTCTAATCTAATAACGTGTATAATGTTACACAGATAGTCGTGACAAGACTTTTGTGCATGTCAATGATGTGATGTTCATTCTTTTATCTGTATTAAATTATTCAAAAACACATTGAAAGTTTCAATATTACTTGAATACACTACGTCTTCTTGTTTGATATAACATGTTGCCGTTAGTTGTTTGTTTTGTAGTCTTTTGTAGTTTTTCTTGTTGATTAGTTCCTGATTGTTCCCAGGTGTGTTTTTGTTTCTCATGTTCTTTGTCTGGTGTTGTCCTTCTATGGATGTTATGTGTGTATACTTGTTGTCAATTTTGTTTGCCTTCCTTGCCGGTGTCTGGATTCATCAGTTTTGTCTGGATTTACTTTTATTATGTTTGTTTGAATAAATGTTTGCTGCATCTGGATCCTACTTTTGTTTCTCTGAAACAGCCACCATTACAAGGATCACGTGACACTGAAGACAGGAGTAATGGTGCTGAAAATACAGCTTTAAATCACATAAATTACATTTTAAAATGATTACATTGTAATATTTCATAATATTACTGATTTTACTGTATTTTTGATCAAATAAATGCCTTGGTGAGCAGATGAGACATCTTTCAAAATGTATTATGTAAACTATTAATTATCTGAAAAACTTTTGTCAGCCAAATCCATATCATGTGGTTTGGCTGACAAGCAGAAAGCAATGTTGTTATGATGTGACCAAATCAAAAATAGACCTCATGATTGCGTTTCAATGTCATTGAGTTAAAAAACAAAAACAAATAAACATATTTATATTTTTTTATGAAAATGCACATTTGAGTCAAATGGAGTAGCCCTAAAAATGTGATATTATTCTTAATAAAATTATAAATTATTAATAAAAACCTTGAAAATACTTTAAAAATAATTGATTAATGAAAACAAACAAACAAACAAACAAACAAACAAAATGGTTCCACCATATTTTCATAGTCATTAAATAAGCAGGCTATTTGTATAGAATAAAAAAAAAATGAAACCAACATGAATGATATTTTCAACAACTTGGCATAGTCTATGTGTTTTAAATGAGATATTTAAAAATATTTCTCCTTTTTGTCATATCGGGCACCCTTAGTAATAGTCATGAACCCCCGTGTGTGTGTGTGTGTGTGTGTGTGTGTGTGTGTGTGTGTGTGTGTGTGTGTGTGTGTGTGTGTGTGTGTGTGTGTG
>JAPMNU011485277.1:3754-15077 GCA_029874995.1 Alburnus alburnus | reverse complement strand
GTATATGTGTGTGTGTGTGTGTGTGTGTGTGTGTGTGTGTGTGGATTTGTCTAGTCGATGGTGATTCTATTGCCAAGGTTTGTGTAGAGGGTTGCACCAGCTCTAAAATTCCGTGTTCCAGTTAAGTCACATCAAGTTACGTTGATTAATATTCCACTTAATACAATATATTGCTTTGAAGCAAGCAGCTTTATAGTAATAAACATTGTGTATTGTGAATGGCATTTCATTTGCAAACTAAATATAGGGCGAGCTGTGCACCCTGGGAGTGTGAGCACACTCCACTAGGTGGGTCGCATCCTCCTGAGCACTATAGACATCTTTCCACATGTGGTACTTTTCATTGGTTAGTCCATGTGATGTATTCTCCACATTAACCTCCCTTCGGGCATGGTGTGGTGTCTGTAGTGACCTTTTCTCTGCATATGACAAAAAGAAAAAAACACAGTCCCCAGCATTGACACCTGGGCTGTGTCCGAAAACTGATAAATGCTGCCTTTGGAGGACGCATTCCAAGGTAGGAAGGCGACAAGGTATGTCTGAATGCAATGTTAGCTTCACTTCCTGTCTCCTGAGATGCCTTCATCTGATCAATTTTTGAAGGCAGCATAGATGTACCCTTCACTGCTATTGATATCCCACAATCATGTGTAATTCCATTCTGTGACAGTTGAGTTAGAACAATTAGGATGGCGTTTGAAAGTTGCGTCTGGTCGTCCGTTTGTGTGTAAATGTACATTTTGGATCAACGTTTTCCACCTATGATTTCATTTCTAGAATTTACACTTGTAGTCATTAAATATTCACTTAGTTTTCACCAAAGCTCACTCTATATTGCTGTAGATCAGTGGTTCCAAACCTGTACTGGAGTACCCCCAACCCCCAACCCCCAACCCCAATCATTGTCTCTGATGCTGTTTTCAAACTTCCCAAATTAACTTCTTGCAGAACATCTTTGTTTCTCTCTTTAGAGCTACAGAGTCTTAAGAGAGCAACTTCACAACTCCATAGAGCTTAGCACATCTTGGAACTGGAACCTTGAAGCAGAACCAGAACAACTAGTTGTCTTAGAGAGAACCTTTCTAAACTCTCCTAAGAAGGAGGCCCCTCTTTGACATAAGGTTAATTTGCATAGCTTCAAGTTCATGTTTAGAACAATGTCTTTAAGGTTTTTCCTATGCATAATTCACTTTCAAAACCAATTCCAGATTAACCTAGACATTGTGCTGAAAACATAAAGACCAAACATCATTGGGTAATATTGAACTTTTACCCATGATTTCATGTATACCTTAATAGCTAAGTTTGTATATTTTGTATGTACACAAACAACACTCATTAAGTATATCCAGTTCTTTAAATAGATATGAAGAATATTTGCTCCATTTTGTCCATGATGTGTCCATTTTGCATAGAAAATCCATCCTTTGTAGCTTCAAGCCACATGGCAAAACCGATTTGGTGAGTCTGAGAGTCTGCGGTCATTCACACCCTGGTCTCAGGACTGAGGGACTGGGGTGAACAATGGGCAAATGGTGATGGGATCAGTCTGTGATCAATGACATGCTAATGCCATCATTCTTCGCTTCCACAAATGGTACCTGGCAATTGTCTTTGCAGGCTTATCTCCTAGCCCACCCTAGTTCCTTGTTTTTGGAGCTGCTTTTGGAGGTGTGAGTTTTAGAGTCCTGTCCTTTTCATCATGGCAGATGAAAGGGGACTCATGTTGTGATGAGGGGAGACTGCCCTCATGTTTGCCTGCTGATCACTACACTGCAAAAGCATTGCCTGATGGGGCAGCGAGGCCTAAGTCAGCTGCCTAAGTTTGACAAGTCAGCTGCCTAAGTTTTCGGACGCAGCCCTGGTCTGCACAGCTGGAAGTTTTAGCTTTTATTCAAAAGGAAAAAAAAAAAAGAAAGGGTCAAGAAACATATGAAGTGACCGACTCCCATTGTAAGTACAGTCCTTACCACCCCCTTGTGGCACAGGGGACTACACAGCTTACGTGTGGCGTTTAAGTTACAAACTGGCCTGAGAGTGCACTTGTTATTAGGCACACACCAGCCTGCCTGCATCTGCACCATCAAACCTCGTAGCATACTTCAGCTGGTTGTGGCATTTAGGATAGGGACCACTAGTGTTGTCAAAAGTATCAAACTTTTGATACGTATTGATACTGAAATACCTGAAACTGTTCCAATGCTCCTTTTCTGCAGTATTGATACACCTAAACCAGCTGTGCATTCTCACTGTCTTTTCTCTCCAACGGCAAATTTACACACACCCACCTCCTCTCACTCACTCGTCCCATTCCCTCTGGTTGAATTGTGCTTGTATTGTGCATAATTTTACTAATTCCTGCAGGTTTACTAATTCATGCCTCTCAAACAACTCGCGAGTACCAAACTGAGTTGTTTTCCTGGCTTATTGTGCTTAAACAGTCAAATACAAAGTGCCGTCTTGGCGAGTATTCAGGTAAAAACATTCAGTTTTGGAATGTAGATAATTGAGAAAGTAAATGCATGTTGTGCAACAGAATATTAGCTCTTAAAGTGACAGCAGTCTAATAAACCTGCTGCTGTCTTTCATGTTAATCAAAGAACAAAAGACAAAGAGAAAATCACTCATTTCTCTTGACTGAATAACTTATGTAACTTTAATTGTATAAGCATTAATCTGTATTTGTCACGGGTGGTTGAAACAGACGAGGAAGTAGGATCCATTTGCAGTATTCCTTTATTACACAAACTCAGACTACACAAACGTAAACTCAGATTCAGGAAACAAGGCGCGGGAACAGAACAACCAGCAAACAAACATTAAGGATTGACAAAGACTGAACTAGACACACAGGCTTATTAAAGACAAGGGCAAACAAGCTAAACAAGATAACAAGGGGGTGTGGCTAATAGGAAGCACATGGGAAGACTAATAAACAAAACTGGGAGCTGCTAAACATGAAACAAGACAGAAACACAGACTAGACTTATGACAGCATTTAATTTTTACTATGAAGATTTTCGAGTGTTATTTTACATTTGATTACGTTATTTAATTTTATGTAGTATTTCTTACCTGAATACTACTGTTAGACCCACCAAACGTAAAGCTGTTTATTTCATTTGTCTATTTGTTTTATTCTATTTATGTGTGCTATGGATGGAGGGAGGTCATTAAACGCTGATAACAATTGCTAAATTGAAGCTTTAACATGCATAAACAAGCTTTCTGCGTAAAGAGAGATGGAATGTTTGGAGCCATGAACAACAATGGGATATATAGGTTATTCTAACACTTTGCACAAGGGGTTCGCAAATAATAATGGTGAGAGAGGGCAGCCTTGGCTTGTTCCTCTCTGCAACTGAAAGGGTAATGAATGATATGTGCCTGTTATCGCAGAGGCCAGAGTAGCTTCACAGAAATACATTTTGGACCGAATCCCAAATGTTTCATTAGCGCCCACATATTGCCACTCTAACCAGTCAAAAGCATTTTTCAGCATCCAATGAGAGCACTGCACATCGTTAGGTTAATGATTCTGCCAAATCCACAATATGCAGAAATCTGCAAACATTATCTGCTTCCAAATGACCCCTATTAAAGCCTGTTTGGTCATGATGGATTCAATTATCCATTACCTTATCCAAGCGTATCGCAAGAGCTTTGGCATATAATTTGGCATCTCCACATATCAATGATATGGACGATAGCTGGAGCATTTCATGGGGTTATTTCCATCTTTTTTTTATAATAATGTTATAAGAGCAGTTTTCTGATTCTTATGTAAAGTTTTATGCTCTAGGGCTTGGGCATAGTTAATAAAATCTAATATTAAAACTCCAACTATGTCCCATATGGCTATATAAAGCTCTGGCGGAATACCATCCCAAGCCAGGAGATTTTTCCCTTTAAAAAAGACTTCACTGGTATCTTTAACCCATCAAGTGTTAAGGTGTTCTCCAAAAATCCTATATCAGTGAGCTGTAATTTTGGTAAAGTACATGCTATTGAGGAAAACTTAACAGTTATTTAGGTCCACAACATTATCAGAAGTGTACAGATTCTTGTAAAAATCACAAAATACCTGATTAATTTGTTTAGGTTCTGTTACAATATCACCCTCATTATTTCTAGTGGCATTGATGGAAGATTTTGTCTAATTTTGTTTTAATTTCCATGTAAAAAATCATCTTGCCATGCTCCCTGAAAATAATGTTTCTATTTTGTTCAATGTACAGTGAATTTAGCTTTGTATAGAGACAAGGAGCTATCCTGCCCACTTAAAACCGATAAAATCTAAAATCGACTATCATTAAATCGCCACCTTTAGAGCTTGGGGTTGAAAGTAAGAATAATAATATTGCAAAGTGTAAATATTCTGAATGTTCTAATCCAATCTTACTTCTGACCTGTAATACTGCCTGAATCATAATCACAGAGAACTGAAAGAAGTTTGTTCTTTCCAATGCTGCATGTAAGTCTCTTTCTCTTGATTAATAATTTCTTTAATTCTTGCAGGTTTCTCAGGGGCAGTGATATTGAATGATTTGTTAGTCAGTTCTGAAACCATTGCACAAAGATGACTTTTCTTAGCACTCAATTCATGTGTTTTAAGTGCTTTAAAATGCAGATAGTCTTCAGAACTAGTAAGTGTATCCACAATTTTTAAGCACTTTTTTTAATCATTAAATTGAGGAGAAGAGACCGCCTAGTTCCTCCCTACATGAGTTGTTATGTTCATGGACATGAAGGATGTTTCTACAGAACTCTACATGTCGACCCTCTAAAGGATGTTTGTCCCAAACCTTATCGCTGAGCCCCAGACCTCACTTCCATTTTAGGCAATAGGCAGTATCACACTATCAAAAACCTTTGTCCAAATTCTGATTGTAGTGTTTATTTTTAATAATTCCATTTGTGTGGCGTGCAGTGCTCTGCAGGCTTTTATAACTAATGTTTTAATTGCTAAATTGAAATTTCCAGTGGGTGTTAAAACCAGACCAAGATAATTATATTGTAAAGAGTGTTGAAGTATGGTGTTGTTTACAGTAAATACATGTTTATGTCCCAGATATCTGTTTTTTCCTCCTGAAATATCATAATCTTAGTTTTTTGGATGTTGACTTCTAAGGTCTAGTTGTGGCAGTATTTAGGTAATATGTCTAGGTTGTTCTGGAGACCTGATGAGTTGATTATAGAACAACATTTTTTTCCCAAATTACTGTTATTAGGATCTGTTTTTTTTTGTGTGTGTGTTATAATAATCCAGTTCCCTCTGCCTTAGTGTGTTTTTGTATTGTTTCAGAAGTTCTGAGTGTTTTAAGCGTAACTCAGAGTTGACTGGATCTTTGTGTTTTATAATTTAAATGAATCCGAGCTCTTGTCTAATTGTTTTACGGTCATGGTCAAACCATTTTTCAGAAGGTTTTTGTTTAGTGTTTTATGTGTTTATATAGTGTCAATTTATTTAAATTAGCACTTAAACCATATCCTGGAAATGACAGCAGTAATAATGAAGTTACATATAAAGATATACTGTACTTACTGTTACTTACTGTAAGTGGGTCAAAAAAGCTCTCTTAAGTTCAACCAACTGAACTTGTATTTAGTGCTGTTCTCTAATGAATGGATCACCTGAGATGGTTGTTAGGTGTAAACTCTCCCTTGGGTCGTGTTACTGTAACATCACACTCTCACTCTTCTAAGTTATGTTTTGTTTCTCGGTAGCCCTGCAAACCATCTGTGTTTGTGTGTGTCTGAGATAGAAAAAGGGAAAATGAAGTTATTTAAAGTGTGTGTCCAGACACTGAGCATTTATGCAGGGCTGGAACGGCCTAAAAAAGGCCTTACTTTGCAAACATTGGAAACAAGAATGTCTGAACCATCAACACCCACCTGTTGAAATTCCCTCAGGACAGTGTTAGAGCTCTGCGGAGTCACTGTTGGTTTCTCCGAGTTTAGGCACTCCCTGTCGTTTTTTTTCCCCCCTGATGTTTTGAATCGGTTCCATTTTCCAACAGAGTAGCCAAATGTTCCTCCCCGTGGCGCCTGCTGTGTGTACTGCATGTGTACTTGGGTGGATTTCGCATTCATTTGGTGAATTGCACATAAAGCATCAGTGACTTTCGTTCTGCTGACGCTGACTCTTTTCCTGTCTCGCTGTTTCCTCCAGTCTCATTTCTCATTTACAATGCTATATTATCATTTACAGCTGGAGCTGTTTTATGCTATCATACATGCAAAACACCTCAGTACTACAGAATGTTTTTGCTGCTTTATCTTGTGTAACATATTTGTCCTAGAATAAAGATTCAGACTTCTACTTACTGCAAACAAAAATGCACATAATCCTTATCTTGCCAGCAGATGATAAACCTAAGGTGGTTTCTTTAAAAATTCGGTCATTTACTCACCCTCATGTCTTTCCAAACATACGTGACTTTGTCTGTGTTTTGTCTGTGGAATATATATTTTGAAAGTCATGCTGGTTTTGGACCCCACTGACCATTGTGTGGACAACCAAATATCTTCTTTTGTATTCCAGGAGAAAGAAAGCAGGAATATATTATGTGTAATATGTTGCTAAGAATATGTTATATCATTATTTGAAAGCAACCAAACCAGCATGTTTTATGATAGTACTAATAGATAATAATATATCTTTAATATAACTTTAATAATAGCTATATCTATATCTATAATTTTTTTATTATTATTAATTTTTATTGTATTTACATGTTCAAAATAAAGAAATCAAATCAAATTATTAAAACCATAAAAAAACTTCCGTTACTTAAAATAAAGTAAAATGTAAATAAACCTAAAATTTTATTTATTATAAAACGTATAAAACTTTATTTTAGTTTAACATTTCTCATTTTCATTGAGGATAACTTGACGGACCAAAATAACTCAAATTAAAACGTAATAAAAACGAATAAAAATATACAAATATATATATATATATAAAAAATAAAAAAAAACGAATATAAATGACAAAACAAAATTACTTTATATAACTTTAATAAATTACTTTTATAATAACTTTAAAATTAAAATGATGACTGAATATATACAAATAAAAAATAATTGTATGAAATATATAATTTAATGGTTGTGCATGAGACATTATTGTTACTAATTGTCCCTGTGTGAAAAAAAACAACTAACTAACAATAAAGATAATTCAGACATAATCAGAGATTACAAACTTCTTAAATACTACCCAAATGTGAAATATTTACAGCATTAACTTTTCTTTTCCTGTGAGTTTCTTCAAGTTTGAAGTTCTGTTGAATTTCGGTTGTCTCAATAACATTGGTAACACTTTATTTTACAGTGTCCTTGTCACACATGTTGCATGCTACTATTGTAATAACTATAGATTATACATAATTACATGCAACTACCCCTAAACCAAACCTTAATCTAACCTTAACCCTATAGTAAGTATGTGAAGTTAATTAATATTACTCAGTACATAACAATGTAACAACGACACCTTAAAATAAACTGCAACCCTAAAATTTTATCACAAGTTATTAAATCACATGTCTGTTTGTAAATAAAGCTCTGAAGGCTTGTCATATACACCATATCGTCAGCTGTTCATATCTTGATACTGCACTTAAACATTCATTTTTTAGTGAAACTGCTTTGAAACAAAGTGTACTGTGCAAAGCTAACTTGAATTGAATACCCTCACAATCTTCCCACGTCATCAGTGTCGTGCTGTTTATCCTCAGTCGTTGTGTTCCAGGTCGACTCTGGACGTGTTCTAAGTTCCGGTGCGATGAGGAGCGCTCGGTGAACAGCCTCTGCTCCTGCTCTGCAAACTGTGTGGAAGCGGGCAACTGCTGCTCCAACTACAAGAGCACATGTAAAGGTACACGACATGCTTTGTAGTCCATAGCTGCATATTTATTTGTTCCTGTAAGGGTTGTATAAAATCCTCAAGCTGGTTAGGTTTATTTCATAGTTTGACCAGACATGTATCTGTTTTGTTAAACGGTAGGGGTGTAACAATATATCGTGTCACAATATATCGCAATACAAAAATGCATCAATATGTATCGTGGATAGTGACAATATGTATTCAGCTTCAGAATCATCATTATTTTTATTCTGGTGTCACCATTGCCCTGTGAATTCGGTTTCCAGCACTAAGTCCAAGCCTATTCATTTAGCATTTTAATCAACAGTAAGTTTTTTTCTTTTACCATATGTCTTGGAGTATCGCAATAATATCTTGAGTTCAGTATCTTGATATGTATCGTGACATGAGGGTATGGTTACACCCCTATTAAACGGCTCACAGCAGCTGTGAAGTTGTGATGGATCTGAAGGATTTCGGGCCTGGAGTTCATTTCCGCTCAGCAGGATAGAGAGCTGTGCATCTTCCCTACATGGCCAGATGTTTTTCTTTTAAATATTTTCACAAATGTTCAGCTGATTATTTTAGGTCACTTTTTTTTGGGGGTGTGATAGACAGAATCGTGTCCAAATAGTGATATAGCATCACTATTGTTTTATGCCGGTCATCTCACATTTACTCCAGTAAATAGGATTTTGAAAGCCAATTTCTGTATTGTATCTTCAAGTGTTGCACTAAAAGCTTTTAGACTTTTATTACCCTATTAAAAAAAAGAGAGTTTATGTTGTCATATACTGTGAGGTAAGTTGTCATATTGGGAATCTGCCAAATAGCCAATTATAGACTTTTCAGTAAACTTTAAACAGTCCAACAGAACAACCCTTGTGAACCCTTTTCAACCCTTGTGAACCCTTTTCAACCCTTGTGAACCCTTTTTCAAGTTCAACCCTTGTGAAAAAGAATTATGTTGTATTGAATGTGCATCGTATTTCAAATCTTAAAAGTATACTTTAAAAAAAGAACTCGAAGACAGTATAATATTAATAAAATATAAGGCCACTTAGTAGTGGCACAAATATAAGTTTGGCTTCAAAGTACATTTTAAATGTAAATTTTTGGGTTTTAATAATCTTTTGTCATGTTTTCAAGTACTACACGTATTTGCATGTGTTGACTAACATGCAAAGTACTTGCAAAGTACTTGATTGTAATTTTAACTGTAGTGTGTTGTTTGATATTTCATTTGAATTTGATATTGAAAGTTCTACACACACACACACACACACACACACACACACACACACACACACACACACACACACACACACACACACACACAGTGGGTTTCCATGTTTTATGGGGACTTTCCATTGACATGATTTTTATACTGTACAAACTGTATATTCTATCCCCTAACACTAACCCTACCCCTAAACTTGTTGATGAAAAACATTTTTACATTTTCAAAAAACATAATTCTGTATGATTTATAAGCTGTTTTCCTCATAGGGACCAAAAATTTCCCCAAAAGGACAATGATTTCGGATATTGACATTTTGTCCCCATTACATAAAGTTTACCTGAACCACTCACACTCACACAAATATAAAACTATGCTGTAATGTTATTTTTGAGATCAAAATTATTCTAATTTAAAAGGGTTTTGATGAACTCAACATTTAAAAAACAACAACAACGCAACTAGAGTTTTTGTATAACTGGAATTTTTACCTTTTTTTACCTTTGGTTAATGACATATAGCTCTTTGGGTTTCAAGATTTGGCTGTAGCTGAAATGAGAGCAGTGAGAACTGATCTTCGAACCCTTTGAAAACCCAAAATGCACACACACATGATGATTAGATCACTAGATGTTTAGATAATTCCACTAGTCTAGTTGTCATACAGTAACGTTTATGTACATAATCACATGTTGTTCCTGTAGGTGCATTAGCCACTGACAGCACTTGAAAATAAGCTACCTGGACTATATCAATTGTTTGTTTTTATCAATAGAACACTGTGATGAAGTTCCAGTATTTTTTATTTATTTTTTGTAATATGGCTTCCTTCTTGATTGATTTTGACTGAATATGTGTGTAGTGTTATCATCGTACCAAGGCCAACTATTCTATCTTCTCCCTCCTTCAAAAAAAAACAAATTGTTCCTCATTGCCCTTTCATTTCTCTTTCTCACTTTTAAGTCGATGCAAATCTTGGAAAATGTAACACTGCAAGAACAAATACACCTGGCCAGAGTTTCCAATTACTAATACTTGCTTTCTCTTCCTTCTTTCTTCACAGGTGAAAAAACTTGGCTTGAAGAGGACTGTGAGGACATCAGCACTCCTCAATGTCCTGCTGGGTAACAGACTTATGTTTATAAATGAGATCTGTGGCTCTGTATCAGGTTAATATCATTAACTCAAAGCTTAGAAATTAGCATCTATAGTTAATGAGCCTTTGAATGTTTTATAGACACATTGTGTGTGTTGGCCACCACGTTCCTTTGACAATATGTTTTTACCAACCTTTGGGATAACACATTATTTGTTTCATTTGCAAAATGATATCCCTGGCTACGTCCGAAAGCTAAAACAGCTGCCTCACTGTTAACCAAAGACTTCACAGACTTCACTGGAACTGATCTTCGAACCCTTTGAAAACACAAATTGCTCACATATGACGTTAACCTTTTTAGATGTTGGCTGAGTCAGCTCATAATTCCACTAGTTGTCATACTTCAGTAACGTTTATGTACACAATCATAGCCATGTTTGATCCTGTAGGTGCATTAGCCACTGACAGCTAGTTAATATCACTTGAAAACAGCATACAACACATCTAACATAAACATGACCCAACAGCAGTGAACAGAAACAGAGGTAAACAAAGATAATTAGTGACACATACCTGACCTGATTGACGTAATCAAATTAACAACCATGACAACAATCTCAACAGTGGAAAAGTGCAAACAGAAACAAAGTCCAAACTGAGTGACAGTATTATATTTTACTTATATAATACATTTTTTAAAAATATTATGTGCAAGTCCTGTCATTAAACTCTAAATGGCACCGGCTGATCTTCAGTCCTTATCTCAGTTTATTAGCGATCGCATCGTTTCTACATAGCGCAGCTGATTGGTTGCTGTGGCATCAGAGGCCAATGAGCTTGCTGCTCAACATTTAAATACTTGGCATTGCTTGCTGTTAGCAGTCTGCTGCTGCTGCATAAATAGACATACATTAGCAGATCTAGACAGGTGGAGCTGGGGGAGGTGGAAGGTTTCTGAGGAACTCTGTCTTAGTCCATTGCATTTTTCTTAATTGAATAACTTAAAGTGGTCCTATTATGGTTTTTCAAAAATTCCCTTTCATGCAGTGTGTAATTTAGCTGTCTGTGAATGTAAACGTTCTGCAAAGTAGTAAAGTCGAAAGTGCACTAT